>JAHRHZ010000223.1:615509-649554 GCA_024137785.1 Ginglymostoma cirratum | reverse complement strand
AACAGAGGAGGCTGAGGATTGACTTAATCAAGGCATACAAAACAATGGGGGAGTTGGATACAGTGTTCTCTCTAGCAAAGGGGTCAGTTACTAGGGACACAGATTTAAGGTAATTTCCAAAAGGCCTTCGATAAATTATTGCATGTAAGGCTGCTTAGTAATTTGAGGTGTCGAAGGTAGTGTATTGGTTTGAATAGAGGATTGGTTAATTTAAAGAAGACTGAGTTAAGAAAGCAGGAATGTTTTCAGGTTGGCTACCTGTAATTAGTGGAGTGCCATGGAGATCTGTGCTGGGGCTGCAATTATTTACAACGTATACTTAAACTTGGACCCCTCCCAATGCTAGTGGTTTCTGTCGTGACTGTCACCAATGCGTTCACCTGTCCTTTCTCTTTCCCTGTTGATAAGGGATGCTGGACTTCCAGCATTTACTGTTGTATTTCCAATTTTTGTAGCGCTGCTCCTAGTCTCCCAGTAAGGTTTTTGATGGAGTCGGTGGCCAGCAGCAGCTCCTGAGAGTTCAGATCCAAAGTCACAAACATTCAGGGTGGGAATAACCTTCTGTACACTCAGAACGAGGTTTGTATAATGGTCTCTTTGAAAACACTTAATTTCTTTTGATATAATTATGTTTGGCTAACAGGAATTCCGGACTTGGCTAGCAGAGGAGTGGGGTCGAACCCTGGAGGATATTTTCCACGAGCACATGCAGGAGCTGATCCTTATGAAGTTTATCTACACCAGCCAATATGAGTGAGTGACTGTTGAGCATCTTCTGGAACCTTCAATAATTAGCCTGGGCCCAGGATGTGATTGGGGAGGGTATTGGGCCTGGCCAGCGAGGGACAGAAGAAGAGCCAAAGATGCCCATCCTGAAAAGGTTTTGTTTCATTGTATTCATGACAGTTTAGAGAGTTCCATGTAACCATTCTTTAATTTTGCACCAAATCATGTCTTTTTGAAATTTGCTCATCAGCCTCTTGAGTGTTGGAAGATAAACTAAAATGTAGCCTCTCCAAGAAAAAGGTCCATGCTGCTGTTCTGAACTGAATCACTTTGACAGATTTTTGGCATGTGCTTAGTGCAGTCCCACCAGGTGAGGTGTGGATGTGTAACAAGCAGGTCAGGGCATGGTGTCAGTGTTGTTGGTGTTGATGATCAGGAATTGGGGAAGGTGACTTCATCTTTCAACAGGAGAATGAGGTGTTCTAATGTCTTATGTTTATGTTTCAGTAACTGTCTGACGTATCGTAGGATCTACTTACCGCCATCTGCTCCAGAAGACTTGATACCTCCTGGTCTCTTTAAAGGAACATATGGGAGCCACGGGCTGGAGATAGTAATGCTGAGCTTCCATGGAACCCATATCAAAGTGACAAAAATCACTGTAAGTGACTGTATGTTCTGTTCCTTCCTGAAATACTATACATGCCTCAGATCTGTGGCAGTAGTCCCACAGGACGTCCCTACTTCCAGTAGGGTGCCCCATGATACCACCCTGTCTCGACCAGCCTCCCCTGCGACACCCCCCGGTTTTGGCCTTGGGATGTTTGCAGGTGGTGAAAATTCTTTAAATAGTGATGGAGACCACAGCCCAGAGCAGAAACCAACAAATTCTTTTGGGCAAATGTATGCAGGGAGACTGTTTCTCATGTGGAGGGCTCCCTTTTTCTGGGGAGTCAAGTGAAAGGATTGATTTACTTTCCTGGGTTAAGTTGTCTTAACAGCCTATTGCTTTTACTGGTAATTATGGAAGTATTAGGAAATTGCTTGAGTACAGGGGCAAATGAGATCCTGCTTGGCTCAGTTGGTGGCAGTGTACCTCTCAGCCTAATTGTTATGAATTGGATCCACACTGTAGTTTTGAATTGAGACGTTGGTGAGGCCTCTTCTCTGCCCAGTTCTGGTCTCCCTGTTACGGGAAGGACGTTATTAAGCTTGAAAGGATTCAGAAGAGATTTACCAGGATGTTGCCAGCAAAGGAGGGTTTCAGTTATAAGGAGAGGCCAAATAGGCAAGGACTTCTTTCACTGAGATATTGACCAGTACCTGTTAAAGGGCCATCAAATATTACATCGCAGTGGTTCAAAGCTGACTAGGGACTTTGCTTATTAGTTTGCGGGTCATTAGGTATTTTCTTAGGTATGTTCCCCTCATGATCTCATTCAACATGCATCTCTCAGCTAGCATCATGACAAACCATTCATCTGATTATTCATTTTCTATTTATGGCATCTTGCTTTGCACAATCAAAATTCATTCATGGGTTGTGGGTGTTGTTGGCTGGGCCAGCATTTACTGCCCATCCCTGGTTGCCCCTTGAGAAGGCGGTGATGAGTTGCTGCGTTGAAATGCTGCTGTCCATTTGGTGTAGGTAAGCCATTAGGTAGGGAGTTCCAGGATTTTGACCTAGTGACACAAAGGAACATGATGTATTTCCATGTTTTGTTGGTGTGTGACTCCGAGGAACTTGCAGGTAATGGTGTTCCCATGTATATGCTGTCCTTGTCTTTCTAGATGGTAGTGGTCTTGGGTTTGGAAGTTGTCTGAGGGACCTTGATGAATTTCTGCAGAAATTTTGTAAATAGTACATACTACTGCTACTAAGGGTCAGTGGTGGAGAGAGTGAATGTTCGGGGATGTGTTACCAATCAAGCATGCTACTCTATACTGGATGTCGTCAAACTTCTTGTGTTGATGGAGCTGCACTGATCTAGGCATGTGGGGAGTATTCTATCACACCCATGACTTTACCTTTAGATGGTGAAAGGGCTTTGTGGAGTCAAGAGGTGAGTTAGTTTGAGTGATGGAGTCCATGCCGACCAAATATCCTAAATTAACCTAGTCTCATTTGCCAGCATTTGGCCCATGTTCCCCTTAAACCCTTCCTAAAAATGTACGC
This sequence comes from Ginglymostoma cirratum, assembly GCA_024137785.1. Classification (NCBI taxonomy): domain Eukaryota; kingdom Metazoa; phylum Chordata; class Chondrichthyes; order Orectolobiformes; family Ginglymostomatidae; genus Ginglymostoma; species Ginglymostoma cirratum. The sequence goes on along the minus strand of JAHRHZ010000223.1, from coordinate 646,652 downwards.
TTCCAGATGCCTTTCAAATGTTGTAATTGTACCAGTCTCCTCCACTTCCTCTGGCAGCTTAATCTGTACATGCACTACTCTCTGCGTGCAAATTTGCCCTTTAGGTCCCTTTTAAAATCTTTCCTATCTCACCTTAACCTTATGCCCTATAGTTTCGGACTTCTCTACCCTGGGTAAAAGACTTCGACTATTCACCCTATCCGTGCCTGTTGTGATTTTAGAAACCCCTATTAGGTCATCCCTCAGCTTCCGCTTCACAGAAAATAACCCCACCCTATTCAGCATTTCCCTGTAGTTCAAACCCTTCATCCTGGCAACATTGTTGTAAATTTTTTCTGAACTCTTTCTAGTTTAACAACACAGTATTCCAAAAGTAGCCTACTTGCTGCAGGATTCCTAGCCCCTGACCCGCTGTTGTAACTGCTATATTTATATGGCTAGTCCAGTCCAGTTTTTGATCAATGGTAACCCCCAGGATGTTGATGGTTGGAGTTTAGTAACAGTAATTGAATGTCATGGGCAATGGTTAGATTGACAATCTCCAAAAAGAGACATTGTCTGACATTTGTGTGGCGTGAATATTAGTTGCTGCTTGTCAGTAGAAGCCTGGATATTGTCTCGATCTTGCTGGAATTCTGAATGGAACACTCGAATTTCAAATCTAATGCTGATCCTGCTTTTTGTGCACCTTCCTGAGGAAGAAGAGGCATCGTTGTACCGCCGTGACCGTCACATTAATGTGTGTAGTCCAGGAAAGACTGTTGGTGATTGTCACTCCTAGGACCTTGACGCTCACGACCACGTCCACCTCTGCTCCATTGATGTAGACGGGGGCATGCCCTCCCACCTTGCTTCCTGAAGTCAGTGATTAGCTCTTTAGTTTTGCTGATGTTGAGAGAGAAATTGTTATCTTTACACCATGCCGCCAAGCAGTCCTTCTTTCCTGTGTTCTGTCTCGTCACTGTTTGATATCTGGCCTACAATGGTGGTGTTGTCAACAAACCATCATAGATTAGAGTCCCTACAGTGTGGAAACAGGCCCTTTGGCCCAACAAGTCCACACTGACCCTCTCAGCATCCCATCCAGACCCATCCCCCTGTAACCCACCCTAACCTACACGTCCCTCAACACTGTGGGCAATTTAGCATGGCCAATCCACCTAGCCTGCACGTCTTTGGACTGTGGGAGGAAACCCACACAGACATGAAAAGAATATGCAGACTCCACACAGACAGTCACCCAAGGTTGGAATCAAACTCAGGTCCCTGATGCTGTGAGGTAGCAGTGCTAACCACTGAGCCACCATGTAGATATGGTTCAGACGAAATTTGGCCACGCAGTTGTGTACAAGGAGTACAGTAGGGGCTGAGTATGCATCCTACCACTATGCCAGTGTTGAGGATTGTCAAAGGTGAGATGTTGCCTATTCTCACTGACAGTGATCTGGAGGTCAGGAAGTTGAGGATCCAGTTGAAGAGGGTGGAGCAGAGACCTAGGTCTCACAGTTTGGAGAATAGTTTGGTTGGGATTATGGTGTTGAAGGTAGAGCTGTAGTCAATAAGTAGAAGCCTGATGTAGGTGCCCTTATTAACCAGATGCTCCCGAGATGAGTGTAGGGATAAGGGAGATGGCATCTGCTGTGGACCTGTTGAGTCAGTAGGCAAATTGCAAGGGTTAGAGGCAGGCTGGGAGGCTGGACCTGATGTGGGCCATGACTAAGCTCTTGAAGCACTTCCTAATAATGGAGGTCAGAGCCACCAGACAGTCGTCATTTGAGAAATGTGGCATGTGTTTTCTTCGGTACTGTGTGGAGGATGGACTTCTCGAAGGAGTTGGGGACTTCAGATTGTAGCAAGGAAAGGTTAAAGATGTCAATGAATACTCCGCCAGCTGGTCTGCACAGGATCTGAGTGCACAGCCAGAGACTCCATCTGGGCCAGTTGCTTTCAGTGGGATTCATTCAAGAAGGCCGATCTGACATCTGCAGTAGTGACCGAGAGAAAAGGTTCATCCGATGCTTTCGGGGCAGGTCTCACTGTTTCACTGACATCCTGTTGGAACCGAGCATAGAATGCATTGAGCGCAATGGGGAGGGATGTATTTTTGTTCACTATTCTGTTCTTCTGCAGGGTCGTTTCTAATGCCTAGAATGATGCCAGGTGGCCTATCTGATTTCATTCCTTTTTTTGGATTTTCTACTGATTGCTACAAGTCCATAAGAAATAGGAACAGGAGTAGGCTAGACGAGTTCAGCCATTCAGTAGGATCATGGCTGATCCGGCATTCCTCGTGTCAACTTTCCTGTCTTTCCCCGCAACTCTTGAATCCCCTACTGATCGAGAGTCTATCTCAGTCTTAAATATATACAAGGACTCTGCCCCCACAGTTGTCTGTGGCAAGGAGTTACAAAGACTTTCAACTCTCAGAAGAAATTCTTCCACATCTCAATCTAAAATTGGTGTCCCTTTATTCTGAAATCGTGCCCTCTGGTCTTAGACTCTCCCATGATGGGAAACATCCTCCCGGCATTTACCCTGCCAAACCTCTTCAGAATCCCATATGTTTCAATGAGATCACCATTCATTCTTCTAAACTCCAGGGAGTAGAGTCCAAACCTGTTTAGCCTTTGTTCATAAGACAATCCCTTCATACCAGTGAATCATCCTAGTGAATCTCTCTGAACAGCCTTTGATGAAATACTATCTTTCCTTTAATAAGGGAACTAAAACTGCGCACAGTACTCCAGATGTGGTCTCACCAACACCTTGTTTAGTTGCAGTAAGACTTTCCTACTCTTATACTCCAACTTCCTGGAAATAAGGGCCGACATTCCATTAGCCTCCCTGATTATCTGCTGTACCTGTGCTCTAGCTTTGTGTTTTGTGCACAAGGACCCCAGATTGCTTTGAGTTGTAGATTTCTGGAGTTTTCCTCCCTTTGAAATAATACTGCTCTTTTGATCTCCCTTCCAAAATGAACAGTTTCACATTTTCCATATTATGCGCCATTTGGCAACTTTTGCCCATTCACTTAACCAATCAGTGTCTCTTTGTAAACTGTTTGCATCCTTCTTGCAATGTGCTTTTTAACAATTTTTGTGTTTTCTGCAAATTTAACTACAGTACATTTTCTGTAACCCCACTGCTCGCAGGTTGCTAGTCTGAAAAATAACTCCTTATCCCTCTTGCTGTTTCCTGCCCGTTAGCCAATTCTGTATCCAAAACAATATGCTACCTCCAACACCATGGACTCTTATGGCTCTTAAGAATTAATTCCAATACTTTTCCAACAAAAGACATTAGGCTAATCAGCCATAGTTACCTGCTTTTTGCCTCTCTCCCTTCTTGAATAAGGGTGTCACATTGGTAGTTTTCCAATCTTCCGGTGGTACTCCAGAATCTGAGGATTTTTGAAAATTACAACCAATGCATTCCACTATGTCTGCAGCTATTGTGCTGGTCTTTATGTCCTTTAGGACATAAAGGCCATAAATGCTAGATTGGGTCTGCAGCAGGTGGTGAGAGATCCAACAAGAGAGAAGAACATACTTAACCTGATCCTAGCACCTGCAGCTGGCAGATTGGTATCTGTCTGTCATAGTATCAGTAAGAGTGACCACTGCTCAGTCCTTGTGGAGACGAAGTCCTGTCTTCACATTGAGAATAACCTCCATCATGTTGTGTGGCACTACCTCCGTGCTAAATGGGACAGACTTCACACAGATCTACTAATTCAAGACTGGGTATCTATGAGGCACTGTGGGCCACCAACAGCAGCAAAACTGTACTCCACAATCACTAACCCCATGGCCTGGCATATTCCCCACTCAACTATTACCATCAAGCTGATATGTCAACCTGGTGAAGCCACCAAAACAGGACTACTTGCATGCCAAACAGCATAAGCAGTGAGTGATAGAAATATAGAAACATAGAAAATAGGTACAGGAGTAGGCCATTTGGCCCTTCAAGCCTGCACAACCATTCAATATGATCACGCAATCTCAGTATCCCATTCCCACCCTCTCCCCATATTCCTTGATCCCTTTAGCCGCAAGGGCTATGTCCAGCTCCCTTTTGAATATATCTCATGAACTGGCCCCAAAAGCTTCCTGTGGGAGAGAATTCCACAAGTTCACAACTTGGGAGTGCAGAAATTCTTCCTCATCTCAGTCCCAAATGGCTTACCCTTTATCCTTAAACTGTGACCCCTAGTTCTCAACATCCCCAACATCAGGAACGTTGTTCCCACATCTAACCTGTCCAGTCCTGTCAAGATTTTATATGTTTCTATGAGATTCCCCCCTCATTATTCTAAATTCCAGCGAGTACAAGCCCAGTCGATCTAGCTTTTCCTCATCTGTCAGTCCTGCCATCCCAGGAATCATTCTGGTGAACCTTCACTGGACTCCCTCAATAACAAGAATGTCCTTCCTCAAATTGGGAGACCAATACTGCACACCATACTCGAGGTGTGGCCCCACCAAGGCCCTGTATCACTGCACAAGACATCCTTACTCCAATACTCAAAATCCTCTTGCTATAAAGGCCAGCATGCCATTAGCTTTCACCACTGCCTGCTGCACTTGATTGCCAACCTTCGGCGACTGTTCTACCCTGACACCCAGGTCTGATCGCACCTCACCTTTTCCTAAACCACCACCATTCAGGTAATAATCTGCCTTCCTGTTTTTGCGATCATAGTGGATTTATCCACACCTTTATCCACATTATATTGCATTTGCCAAGTATTTGCCCACTCAGTCAGCCTGACCAAGTCACCCTGCAGCCCCTTAGCATCCTCCTCACAGCACACACTGCCACCCAGCTTAGTGTCATCTGCAAATATGGAAATATTGCCTTCAATTCCTTCATCCAAATGGCTAATGTATTACTGTGAGCAGCTGGGGTCCCAGCATTGAACCCTGCACCAACCGACTCATCACTGTCTACCACTCTGAAAAGGACCTGTTTATTCCTGTTCTCTGCTGCCTGTCTGCCAACCAGTTCTCTCACCATATCAATACATTACCTCCAATACCATGAGCTTTAATTTTCCTAAATAATCTCTTGTGTGGAACCTGTCAAAAGCCTTTTGAAAGTGGAGATACACATCATCTACTGATGCACCCTTGTCCACTCTACTGGTCATATCCTCAAAAAATTCCAGAAGATGTGTCAAGCTTGATTTCAGTTTAGTGAATCCTTGCTGACTCGGACCAATTCTGTCATCGCTTTCCAAATGCTCAGTTATTACTTTGTTAATTATTGCCTCCAGCATTTTCCCCACCACCCATGTCAGGCTAACTGGCCTATAATTCCCCATTTTCTCTCTCCCTCCTTTCTCAAAGAGTGGGGTTACATTAGTTACTCTCCAGTCCATTAGAACTCTTCCAGAGTCTACAGAACTCTGGGAAATGATCACCCATGCAGTTGCTATTTCAAGGGCCACTTCCTTAAATACGCTGGGATGCAGAGCATCAGGCCCTGGCACTTATCGGGTTTTAATCCCCATCAATTTTCACAATACGATTTCCTGACTAATAAGGATCCCCTTCAGTTCTTCCTTCATGCTTGACCCTCTGTCCCCTAGCATTTCCTGAAGGCTATTTGTGTCCTCCTAGTGAAGACAAATCCAAAGTATTTGGCAGAGCTAAGCAATCCTACAGCCAACAGACCAGATCTAAGCTCTGCAATTCTGCCACATCCTTCTCCAGCAAAGGGTGGTGGACGATGAAACAACTCACTGGAGGAGGAGGGTGAGCAAATATCCCCATCCTCAATCATGGAAGAGCCCAGCACATTGGTGCAAAAGATAAGGCTGAAGCTTTTGCAGAATTCTGTCTTCAGCCAGAAGTGCTGAGTAGATTATCCATCTCGGCACCCTCCAGTGATCCCCAGCATTACAGATTATTCAGACATTTTGATTCACTCCACATGATATCAAGAAACGGTTGGAGACACTGGAAACTGCAAAGGCTATAGGCGCTGACAATATTCTGGCAATAGTACTGAAGACTTCTGCTCCAAAACCTGCTGCTTCCCTAGCCAAGCTTTTCCATTACAGTTAGAACCCTGGCATCTGTCCAACAATGTGGAAAATTGCCCAGGTATGCCCTGTACATAAAAAGCAGGATAAATCCAACCCCAGTCAATCACCACCCCATCAGTCTACCGTCAATCATCAGTAAAGTGATGGAAGGTATCATCAAAAGTGCTATTAAGCAGCACCTGCTCAGTGATGCCCAGTCTGGGTTCCGCCAGGGCCACTCAGCTCCTAACCTCAGTACAGCCTTGGGCTCAAACGTGGACAAAAGAGCTGAATTCCAGAGGTGAGGCGAGAGTGACAGTTATTGACATCAAGGATGCATTTGACTGGTTGTGGCATCAAGGAGCCCTAGCAAAAGTGGAATCAATGGGTACTGGGGGCAAACTCTCCAGTGGTTGGAGTCATACCTGACACATAGGAAGATGGTTGTGGTTGTTGGAGGTCAATCATCTCAGCTCCAGGACATCTCTGCAGGAGTTCCTCAGGGTAGTGTCCTCGGCCCAACCATATTCAGCTGCTTCATCAATGACGTTCCCTCCATCATGAGGTTAGAAGTGGGGGTGTTCGCCGATGATTGTACAGTGTTCAGCACCATTCGTGACTCCTCAGATACTGAAGCAGTCCATATTAAAATGCAACAAGACGTGGACAATATCCAGGCTTGGGCTGACAGGTAGCAAGTGACATTCATTCCACACAAATGCTAGGCTATGACCATCACCAAATCCTCCACTACCAACATCCTGGGTGTTATCATTGACCAGACACTCCGCTGGACGCACCACATAACACAGTGGCTATGAGAGCAGGTCACAGGCTAGGAATACTGCGTTGAGTAACTCACCTCCTGACTCCCAAAGCCTGTCCACCATCTACAAGGCGTAAGTCAGGAGTGTGGCCTGGATGGGCGCAGCTGCAACAACACTTAAGAAGCTTGACGCTATCCAGACAAAGCAGCCCCTGCCTGATTGGCACCACATCCACAAGAATCCACTCCCCCCACCACTGACGCTCAGTGGCAGCATAGGACATAGAACGGTACAGCACAGTACAGGCCCTTCGGCCCACAATGTTGTGCCGAACTTTTACCCTAAAAGTTACCTTATAATACCATCCATATGCCTATCTAATAGCCGCTTAAATGCCCCTAATGAGGCCAACTCCACTACCCTCTCTGGCAATGCATTCCCCACCCCTACCACTCTTTAAGTAAAGAACCTACCTCTGACGTCTCCCCGATATCTACTTTAAAACTATGTCCCCTCGTAAAAGCTACCTCCACCCTAGAAAAAAGTCTCTGGCTGTCTCCTTTATCTATACCTCTGATCATTTGGTACACCTCTATCAAGTCACCTCTCATCCTTCATCGTTCTAAAGAAAAAAGCCCTAGCTCTCTCAACCTTTCCTCATAAGACCTTCTCTCCATTCCAGGCAACATCCTGGTAAATCTCCTCTGCACCTTCTCTAATGCTTCCACATTTTTCCTGTAATGAGGTGACCAGAATTGGACACAATATTCCAGATGTGGCCGAACCAGGCTTTTGAATAGCTGGAGCATAACTTCGCGGCTCTTGAACTCAATCCCTCTATTAATGAAAGCTAAGACACCATACGCCTTCTTAACAACTCTATCCACCTGGGTGGCAGCTCTCAGGGAACTGTGAACGTGAACCCCAAGATCCCTCTGCTCCTCCACACTGCCAGTAATCTTTCTGTTAACCCTGTATTCTGCTTTCAAGTTTGTCCTTCCAAAATGAATCACCTCACACTTTTCAGGGTTAAACTCCATCTGCCACTTCTCAGCCCAGCTATGCATTCTATCAATGTCCCCTTGTAACCTAGAACAGCCCTCCGCACTGTCCACAACGTGACCCACCTTCGTATCATCAGTGAACTTGCTAATCCACCCTTCCACTCCTTCATCCAAATCATTTACAAAAATTACAAACAGAAAAGGACCCAGAACAGATCCTTGTGGTACACCACTCGTAACTGAGCACCATGTTGAATATTTTCTGTCCACTACCACCCTTTGTCTTCTAAGGGTCAGCCAATTCTGAATAGCAATGTGTACTATCTACAAGATGCACTGCAGAAATTCACCAAAGATCCTCAGACGACCATTTCCATCTGGAAGGACAAGGGCAGCAGACGTATGGGAACACCACCACCTGCAAGTTCCCCTCCAATCGCTCATCATCCTGACTTGGAAATATATCGCCATTGCTTCTCTGTCGCTTGGTCAAAATCCTGGAATTCCTTCCCTAATGGCATTGAGTCAACCCACAGCAGGTGGACTGCAGCGGTTCAAGAAGGCAGCTCATCACCACCTTTTCAAGGGCAACTCGGGATGGATAATAAATACTGGGCAGCATGCAATGCCCACATCCCACAAATGAATTAAAAAAGCTAATTCTTTTCAGGTCCTAGGATATAAGATATCAGGGCCAGAGTTTTACCTGCTTTTAGACCCATTAATATGTTTAATACAACTACTTTTGTAGTACTTAATTCCTTTGCTATATTCTCTAATATTAATAGGATCCCCTTTCAAGGTATCTTTCACCATAAAGACTGATGCAAAATATCTGCAACTCCTCTGCCATTTCTTTGTTCCCTATAACCACCTCCTTAGATTCATGTTATAAGGGGCATATGTTCACTTTGGCCACTTTTTTTTTTCCTTTTTAATCTAATTAAATAAGCTTTCATTGTCAGTTTTTGTATCCCTCCATAACTGAGTGGCTAGGCCATTTCAGGGAGCAGTTAAAAGTCAACCACAATGCCGTGGGTCTACAGTCGCATGTGTAAGTCAGGTTTTCCAAATGAACCAGATGAGTTTTTCCAAAAAGTGGTTTATGGCCTAGTGGTATTATTGCTGGATTGTTAATCCAGAGATCAAGGTAATTTTCTGGGGACCCACGTTTGAATCCTGCCACAGCAGATGGTGGAATTTGAATTCAATAAAAAAAACTATAAAAGTCTAATAATGACCATGAATCCGTTATCAATTGTTGGAAACATCGATCTGGTACTTAAGGGAGGGAAACTGCCATCCTTACCTCGTCTGGCCTACATGTGACTCCAGACCCACAACAATGTGGTTGGCTCTTAAACTGCCCCCTGGGCAATTAGGGATGGGCAATAAATGCTGGCCGAGCCAGCAACACACTCATCCCATGAATAAATAATTTTAAGAGCCAATTTTTTTCCGGATTTTTATTGAAATCACATTCCATCACCTGCCAGGGTAGAATTTGAAACCCAGGTCCCCCTCTTTCAAGAGGTCACAGCTATTTTGAGACTGGAGACAAGTGTGTGCTAGGATATCCTAGAATAAAGGAGAATTTGGACAAACGGGTGTCTGGATTCATAGTCCAGTGTTAATATCACTAGGCCATCGCCTCATCGTGTTAAATGCTTAGTAGACTTTCAGTGAAACCGAAATGAAAATGTATCAAGACACAGTTTTAATACTGTAATATAGTACTGAACAAAGCAATGACCTATGGGTGGGACAGAATGATGAAAACTAACCTTTTGTGTTTGGTGTTTTTTTTTGAACATTGAGTATAGGGAGACCCGAATGTACCTGCTGGTCAGCTGACTTTGCACATCGATGTCACTCGTCCTGTGCAGTTTCCTGACATCGAGCACCTTCGAAGTTTTGACAAACTCTCCCAAATTGTGCTGGAGGTTCACCAACAAGTGCAGTGTGACCAACAGAACCAGGAGCGCTGGCAAGAGAGCTCTCAACAAAACACAGGCAGCTTGCAGCCTGCCTGTAACGGTGTCCAAGAACCAAAAGACCACAAAACAAAAGATGCTGGGATGAGCGCACCACTTGAGACAGGAGGATCAGAGGGAGCGACTGCAGGAGGGTCACCAGCACCGTCAGTGCCTGGGCAACCCTTTGTGCTACCTGTGGGAGTGATGGCTCGAAACGAAGTGTATCCGAGGACATGCAGGGCCTGGTAAGAAACTGTTGAGTGCGTGGGTTAAATACCAACAAATTTTTCAAGAAGTCAAAGGTAACATCTTGAAATTGGGCCCAAGTGTGCACTGGGATATCCTAGGATAAAGGAGAATTTAGACAAACTTGCCAAATAGGCAGACACATGACAGAAACAGTAGATTGTAAATGGGCAAAACTATGACAGATGCATTTCGATGTGAAGTTATCTGCTTTACAGTTAGAAACATGCTGTTTGATCAATTTGAACAAAGAACAGTACAGCACAAGACCCACCAACGCATGACTCCTTTCTAAACTAAAAGCGTTTTCCTCTACATGGTCTGTATTCCACTATTCCTGTCTAGTCGTATATCTGTCGAGATGCCTTTTAAACGTTGCCGTTGTCTCCTCCACCACCATCATCTCTGAGGCAGCGCATTTTGGGTATTTAGCACCCTAAGGATAAAAAAAAACCTGCCTTTCGCATCTCTTTTAAACCTGTCCCCTTTTATCTTTAACTTATGTAATTGACATTTCTGCCTGAGAAAAAGACTCCAACTATGCATTCTATCCATGTCTCTCATAATTTTGTAATCTCCTAACAGGTCGTTCCTCAGCTTCTGACCAAGTTTGACTAATCTCTCCTCGTAGCTAAGATCCTCCAAACCAGACTTCATTCTAATAAACCTTTCCTGTAGCCCCTTTAAAGCCTCCACATCCTTCAGGTAATGTGGCAAGCAGAACTGTATGCAGTGTTCCAAATTTTTTTTTACTTTATTCATTCATTCATTCACGGGATGAGGGCATCGCTGGCTAGGCTAGCATTTATTGCCCATCCCTAATTGTCCAGAGGGCAGTTATGAGTCAACCACATTGCTGTGATTCTGGAGTCACATGTAGGCCAGACCAGGTAAGCATGGCAGTTTCCTTCCCTGAAGGACATTAGAGAACCAGATGTGTTTTTCTGACAATTGGCAATGGATTAGACTATTAATTCCAGATATTTATTGAATTCAAATTCCACCATCTGCTAACAGTCCAGTGATTATACCACTGGGCCATTGCCTCCCCATACGGCCTAACTGAACATCTTTACACACTTTTAATACTCCCTCATGAGATGAGGGTGTCACTAGTTAGACCAGCATTTATTGCCCATCCATAATTGCCCACAGAGCAGTTAAGAGTCAACCGTATTGCCATGGTCTGGAGTCACATGTAGGCTAGACCAGGTAAGGATGGCAGATTTCTTCCCAGTATGACATCAGTCAGCCAGATAGGTTTTTCAAAGAATTGACAATGGATTTGGGTCATCATTAAGGCTTACATTTGAGACTCTAGGTTCATGATCATTAAAGTTTAGTGAAGTACAGAAAACAATCTAAAAGAGGAATAGAAAACTACTTCTACACACTTGCACTGTAATGCTTGAGTCATACAAAACCCTATTTGGAGCACATTTGGGATACTGCGCAGTTCTGGACATGCATCTTATGAAGAATGATGCTGGCTTATTTTATATTATCTTGATCTTTGTAAGACAGTCTTTTTCTACATTAAAGACATTGAAAGTTGCTCAAAGCTTTCAGCTAGTTGAGCGTTGTAATTAGCTTAAAAAAATCAAGTGTGACCCTCATTAGCCTCTTTAAGATTGAAGGGCAAGTTTTCCTGTGACTCTTCTGCTCTTCTCATTAACATCAATTTACACAAAAAAATGATAGCTTTCAGAATGGGTGAGGTGTGTGAAGAACTTGGATATAGGTTGTATTAAATGTGTCTGTCAGAACTGGACTATTCTGTAAGAATCATTTTAATTGTGATGAATGCCCATAACTGACTAACATTTTGCCTGGTAGTTTTTTTTTCCCACCGTTTTGTTTAGAGATTCTGAATATTGTTGTCTCTCTGCTTCACTATTAGTTTTTATGGCACTGGCCTGATTGCAGGTCATGGATTCACCAGCCCCGAAAGGACACCTGGGCTTTTTGTCCTATTTGATGAGCAGTGTTTCGGCTTCATCTGGCTAGACCTGAAATCCTTCAGCTTATACAGCAGGATCGAAGACTCGCTGAGAAGCGCCCAAGCTCCTTTCAGAGAAGCTTTCGAATTGATGCTCAAGAGTATGCAATCATGGACGTCCTGACTAATGTCAGCTCTCGGGGAATGATATGTTGCACTTCAGAGAAATCACAGCTGTGTGAAGCAGTCCCTTCCCATGTCCACTAAAGCATGCACTTTGGAAAGAAAGCCTGGTGTTTTGAAGTTGCCAGAACTGCGTATCGCCTGCTCCTCACCTTAACCCCAACCTTTTCTCACCTGAGCTACTACCCGAAGGTAAAATTGCTGCAATGATTTCGCAAAAAGTTTTTCAGAGCTGCCTTCGTGGACTGAGCAGAGAAAGCAATGTAGATGGGAGTGTGGAAAACACCAGTGCTCACTTGTGCATTAGCATGAAAGATGGGATGATGATTAAATGAAGCTTTGCTGTACACTGAGCAAACGATGGTTCATTGAGGGGTTCTGAGGGACTTTGTCTTTTAATTTTGTTACAAATTGTTGAACATATTTACTTTTTATTATGTTTGGAGAGGGATAGAATGGGAAGGAAGTGTTGATTTTTGTATTTAATGTCACAAACTAGATTATACCTGAACTGTTTCATACACCTCATCACATTCTCAAAATCTGCAAATGAAGACAGTGATGCTAAATCAGGAATTAGTGTTATTTAAAGTTTGGTTCATACTGTTATGCTTAAAAGATTTTAATTTATGTTAAAATTTATAAAATAATTCAGTTTAATGCTTTAATGTTTGGAAATAATTATTTGAGTTTTATCTAAGACCTAATTAAAAGAAACTTTTGGAAGTTGTGCTGTGTGTGTGTTGCTTCCTGCCTATATTGAGGGCAAACTGACATCACGGAAATATAATCCCATACTCACTGAACTCTCTAGGAAGCTGCAGGCCTGTGGATCAGAGGCTGGGTATCTGCAGTGAGTAATTTATCTGACTCCCCAGAGCCTGCCCACTATCTACAAGTGTTTCATCAACTCCACTTTCTCACATAATTTCCATAGTCCTTAATTTGCTGAAGCCAAATAATCTGTCTACTTCAATGTGAACTGTATTCAGTGATGGAGCGTCCACAACCTAAAGAGAGTTCCATAGGTCCAGAATGCTTTGAGTTGATTGCTTTTTCCTGTCCTCTGGTGGATTTTCAGCCCTTTGTTCTGAGACTGTCTACCTTGTTGAGCTGCATCAGAATCTTGGATGTTTCAATGATATTGCCTTCCATTCTTCTAAACTCCAGAGATTAGATTCCATATACTCAGTATTCTATCATAGTGTGGAGGTGCCAATGTTGGACTGGGCAGGACAAAGTCAAAATTCACACGACACCAGGTTACAGTCCAACGGATTTATTTAAAAACAAGCTTTCTGAGCCTTGCTCCTCCAAAAGCTTGTGTTTTCAAATAAACCTGTTGGACTATAACCTGGTATCATGTGATTTCTGACCTTCTCCGATCATAGGAGAACCACCATCTCCCAGGGGTAAATTTAGCAAGTCATTGCTGGCATTGCCTTCCATGCAAGCATATCCCTACTTCATTTTGAAAAATGAAGGTATGTAGTATTTGATATGTGGTCTCACCAAAGTCCTGTATAATTGGAGCAATACTTCATTTCCATACTGCAATCCTGTTGCAAAAAAGGCAAAGACCACCCAGAAGGACAAGAGGGAACTTAAAACAATTAGAAGAGCAAAAAAAGGAGGCATGAGAAAGGACGAGTGAACACGATTAGGGAGCATTCTAAGATACTTTATAAATACATAAGAATGTAGGAAATAGGAGCAGGGGTAGGCCATCTGGCCCTTCAAGCCTGCTCAGCCATTAAATAAATCACGGCTGATCTTTCTGTGGACTCAGTTCCACTTGCCCACCTGCTGACCATAACCTTAATTTCTTTACTCTTCAAAAATTTAGATTTGCTTTAAAACATTCAACATGGTAACCTTAACTGCTTCAGTGGGTGGGGAATTCCAGTTTCACAACCTTTTAGGTGAAGAAGTTCCTCAACTCAGTCCTAAATCTGATTTTCCCCCTTATTTTGAGGCTATGCCCCTCAGTTCTAGTTTCACCTGCCAGTGTAAACCACCTCCCTGCTTCTATATTATCTATTCCCTTCATAATTTTATGTTTCTGTAAGATTCCACCCCATTCTTCTAAATTCCAATGAGTATTGTTCCAGTCTACTCGATCTCTTCTCATATGGATGAGATTATGGATGATAATGAAATAGTGTAGGTTAGATGGGCTTCAGATTGGTTTCACAGGTCGGCGCAACATCGAGGGCCGAAGGGCCTGTACTGTGCTATAATGTTCTATAAGCCAACCTCCTCAAATCCAGAATCAATTTTGTGAATCTCCTCTACACCCCCTCTAGTGCCAGTACATCCTTCAAGTAAGGAGACCAAAACTGTGCTCAGTACGCCAGGTCTGACCTCACTAGCATGCTATACAGCTGCAGCATAACCTCTGTTTTTAAACTCCATCCCTCTAGCAATAAAGGATAATGTTCCATTTGCCTTAATTATCTGCTGAACCTGCAAACCAACTTTTTGTGATTCATGCAGAGGGGCACCCAGGTCCCTCTGAGTGGCAGCATGCTGCAATTTTTCACCATGTAAATAATAGTCCATTTTGCTGTCATTCCATCTGCTAGACCCTTGCCCAGTCATAACCTGAAAGCATCGTCTGCACACTTTGCCCTACCATTCACCTTAGTGTCACCTGCAAACGTTGACACACTACACTCAGTCCCCAGAGATAAAAGGTACTGCAGATGCTGGAGAATCCGAGATAACAAGCATGGGGCTGGATGAACACAGCAGGTCAAGCAGCATCATAGGAGCAGGAAAACTTGACGTTTCGGGCCTAAACCCTTCATCAGAAATGGGGGAGGGGAAGAGGGTTCTGAAATAAATAGGGAGAGAGGGGGAGGTGGATAGAGGATGGATAGAGGAGAGGATAGGTGGAGAGGAGGCAGACAAGTCGAAGAGGCGGGGATGGAGCCAGTAAAGGTGAGTGTAGGTAGGGGGGTAGGGAGGAGATAGGTCAGTCCAGGGAGGATGGACAGGTCAAGGGGGCGGGATGATGTTAGTAGATAGGAGATGGGGGTGTGGCTTGGGGTGAGAGGAAAAACAGGTTAGGGAGGTGGAGATGAGCTGGGCTGGTTTTGGGATGCAGTTGGGGGAGGGGAGATTTTGAAGCTTGTGAAATCCACATTGATGCCATTGGGCTGCAGGGTTCCCAGGCTGAATATGATTTGCTGTTCCTGCAGCCTTCGGGTGGCATCACTGTGGCATTGTAGGAGGCCCAGGATGGACATGTCATCTGAGGAATGGGAGGGGGAGTTGAAATGGTTCGCGACTGGGAGGTGCAGTTGTTTGTTGCGAACTGAGCGCAGGTGTTCTGCAAAGCGGTCCCCAAGCCTCCGCTTGGTTTCCCTGATGTAGAGGGCGCCACAACGGGTATAGCGGATGCAGTATACCACATTGGCAGAGGTGCAGGTGAACCTCTGCCTGATGTGGAATGTCTTCTTGGGGCCTGGGATTGGGGTGAGGGAGGAGGTGTGGGGGCAGGTGTAGCACTTCCTGCGGTTACAAGGAAAAGTGCCGGGTGTGGTGGGGCTGGAGGGGAGTGTGGCGCGGACAAGGGAGTCGCGGAGGGAGTGGTCCCTCCGGAAGGCAGATAAGGGTGGGGAGGGAAAGATGTCTTTGGTGGTGGGGTCTGATTGCAGATGGCGGAAGTGTCGGAGGATGATGCGTTGGATCCGGAGGTTGGTGGGGTGGTATGTGAGGACGAGGGGGATTCTTTTTTGATTATTGTTGCGGGGACGGGGCGTGAGGGATGTGTTCCGGGAAATGCGGGAGACACGGTCGAGGGCGTTCTCGACCACTGTCGGGGGGAAGTTGCGGTCCTTGAAGAATGAGGACATTTGAGATGTGCGGGAAACTCTACATCATCTATGTAAGTTGTAAACATTTGCAGTCTCAACACTGATCCCTGAGGTACACAACTAGCCACTGCCAACTAGAAAATTACACATAACGCTGTGTACCCTTTATCTTATGCATTTGCATTTTATGTGGTACCTTGTCAAAGTCTTCTGGAAATCCAGATACATGACATCCACTGGTTCCCTGCTGTCCACTGCACTTGTGATGTCCTCTAAGAATTACAATAAATTAGTTAAACACAACCTGCCTTTCCTGAACCCATGCTGTGTCTGCCCAATGGGACAATTTCTATCTAGATGTCTCATTATTTCTTCCTTAATGATAGATACAAGAATTTTTCCCACTATAGAGGTTAAGCTAATGGGCCTATAGGTACCCGCCTTTTCTCTAAATCCGTTTTTAAACAGTGGCATCACACTTGCTGTTTTCCAATCCACTATAACCACCCCAGAGTCCAGTGAATTTTGGTAAATTACCACAAATGCATTTGCTATCTCACCCATCATCTCTTTTAGTACCCTAGGATGCATTCCATCAGGGCTAGGAGAATTGTCTATCTTTAGCTCCATTGGCTTGCCCAACAGTACCTGTTTAGTGATAATGATAATTTCTGGGTCCTCACCTGCCATAGGCTCCTTGTCATCAGTTATTGGCATGTTATTTGTGTCTTCCACTGTGAAGGCCGACATAAAATACCCATTCAGAGCCTTGGGTATTTCCTCATTATTAAATCCCCCTTCTTGTCCTCTGAAGGGCCAATGTTTACCTTAGCCACTCTTTTTATATATTTGTAGAAACTTTTGCTATCTAATATATTAAAGAGGTTTACCAGGGAAACAGTAGGGTCCAAAAGGACAATCTGTGTGAAGTCGCAGGATATTGGAAGGATATTACATGAATACTTTGGTCTTCACTCTGGAAAAGGAGAATGTAGGTATGGACTTCAGGAAAAGGGACTGTGAGGAACTTGCACTGTTTGACTTATGAAATGGGAAGGTTTCCCTGATGTAGAGGAAGCTACAACGGGTACAGCGGATGCAGTATACCACATTGGCAGATGTGCAGGTGAACATCTGCCTGATGTGGAAAGTCTTCTTGGGGCCTGGGATTGGGGTGAGGGAGGAGGTGTGGGGGCAGGTGTAGCACTTCCTGCGGTTGCAGGGAAAAGTGCCGGGTGTGGTGGGGCTGGAGGGGAGTGTGGAGCGGACGAGGGAGTTGCAGAGGGAGTGATCCCTCCAGAAAGCAGATAAGGGTGGGGAGGGAAAAATGTCTTTGGTGGCGGGGTCGGATTGCAGATGGCGGAAGTGTCGGACGATGATGCGTTGGATCCGGAGGCTGGTGGGGTGGTACGTGAGGACGAGGGGGATTCTTTTTTGGTTATTATTGCGGGGACGGGGTGTGAGGGATGAGTTGCGGGAAATGCGGGAGACACGGTCGAGGGCGTTCTCGACCACTGTGGGGGGGGGAAGTTGCGGTCCTTGAAGAATGAGGACATCTGAGATGTACGGGAGTGGAATGTCTCATCCTAGGAGCAGATGCAGCGGAGGCGAAGGAATTGGGAATAGGGGATGGCATTTTTGCAGGAAGGTGGGTGGGAGGAGGTGTATTCCAGGTAGCTGTGGGAGTCAGTGGGCTTGAAATGGACATCGGTTTCTAGGTGGTTACCCGAGATGGAGACAGAGAGGTCCAGGAAGGAGAGAGTGTTGGAGATGGTCCAGGTGAACTTCAGGTTTGGGTGGAAACTGTTGGTGAAGGTTTAAGCTGAGAGGGGAAAGATTTAACAGAGATCTATGGGCAGCTTTTTCACATAAATGGTTGTGCATGTATTGAACAAGCTGCTAGAAGTGGTAGAAGCAAGTACAATTACAATATGTAAAAGACATTTGGACAGGTACATGGATAGGAGAGGTTTCGAGAGATATGGGCCAAATGCAGGCAAATGCGATTAGTTCAGGTTGGGAAACCAAGTTAGCATGGACGAGTTGGGCCAAAAAGTCTGTTTCTGTGTTGCATGGCTCTTTGACTCTCAGGTTCATCAGAGGTCAGTATTCAGACTGTTTTTTAATTACATACACGACTTTGAATTTTGGAATACAGAATTAAATTTCAAAATTGCTGATTGTACCAAATTTGCAGATATAAAAAACAGTGAAGGTGATACCAAGTGCTTGCAGCCGGATATGGATAGCTAGCAGGGTAAACAAGTGCCAGATTAAGTTTAAATATGTAACAGTGCAAGATTTCACTATATTGGTGGAAAAGGCATTATAGACTAAACATTGCCCCTGAACACTCTTTAGATCTCAGAGACCTAGGCTTTCATGTTGCATTGAGATTTAAAGGTGACAGGATATATTGAGAGCAATTAGCAAATGATATGGGAGCTTCAGAGATAAGAAAACTGTACAAAAGCAGTTATAGAAGATTTCTGAACCTTTATAAAATTCTGGTTGGAGCATAATTGGAGGATTACCATCAAGTTCTGATCGTCCTACATAAGGCATGATGTTGGGGTCTTCGAAGTGAAGTATGGCAATCCAGTCAAAAAGACGTGGTCAGAGGCTATTCAGCCTATCAGTTCTGTAACTGTGTACAGCATTATAATCATCTCTATTTGTGTAATCTTAAATTTTATTTCCCTCACTGCAACAAATATTGTGGCTGTTGGAAATATGTAAGATAGACACAGACTGCAGCAAACCTCACGCAATCAGTGGCTGAGAAACAGCATAACGGATGAATGAATGAATGATTTTATTGTCATGTGAATTATACAGTAGAATAGTAAAAAGCTTTCATTTCTCGCCATGATTCGATGCCATTTTGAATAATTTATGAATAAGGGAAGAAAAAGATATAGCTTAAAGAGAGTCCATCAGCTCATCACAACCAACAAAGCCTGTGCCACCGTCCCTCCTCCACCGCTTTGTCATCATCTGCACTGGACCCAACCAACGACGAAGTTGCCGATCCTCAGGCACCATCTTTTCCCTCTGGGCCTACCTCACCGTCGTCGCCTCCACCGATATAACAGCTGCGAGTCCGATGCCAGGCCCTGGGCTCACTCGAGGTGTGTGCTGGGCCCTATCTCTGCGCTGTATTTGATTGAATGGGGTTGATGAACCTAAATCAGATAGGTTTTACTTTACTATTGACTGTCTTCACTTGCAACACTGTCTACCCTCAGGCCGGAGGGACCACCCCAGAAGCCTTCCAGCTGAATGGGCAGCGTTGATGTCACGTGACAGCTCTATGCACGGCGGGAATCTCGCGCGAGCCTGAGTTCCGCGCGTGCGCAGAGTTATCGAAATGGCGCCGCCGTTGAAGAGAGTGATAGAGGCTCTGAGTGAGCTCGCACAGCCTGGGGGTGAGGGATAGGCCGCGGAGGAGAGGGCAGGGAGTGAGAGATTGACAGTGGGCGGGCATGTGGGCGAGGGGAGAGCAGCAGAGAAAGGATGTGTCCTGGTGTTTGGGAGGCAAGATATGAGGGGCTGGAGGACATGACAGGTTGGGTGAGACAAAGGGTAGAAGAACAGGCACCTTGGGGTGGGCCAGGGAAGGAGAAAGATGTCCTGGGGTGTGGGATGGAGTAGTGGATTGGGGACAGGTATAAAAACGCTTGGTTCATGGCGAAGAGTGGTATGTGGATAGGACTGAGTAATGAGTGAGGGAGGAGAAATTTATCAAGAATATGAAGGAAGATAAATCATTGAAATGAAAGGTTTGAATGATAAAAGCCAGCTCTTCTTCAGTGTGGAACAGAAACCTCCTGCTTCGGGAGAGCTGGTCTGGAACAAACACTGATCAAGTAGTTTTTTTCCTGATGAACTTTGTTTTTATTGGTTTCAGAAGCACGGACGGCACAGAGCAGTCAAGAGAATGTGCTACTGCAGACACTGTGTCACAATCTGTCGGTCCTGGAACAGAAGCTGCAGCAGGATTCTAACTGGGCAACTTTACAGCAGCTGAGGGAATGGGTGATATCTCAGTTAACATGGTCAGTGAGGTCAGATGATGCAGTCTGGAACTATGTTGCTGAGGTTCTAGTGCAGCTCTTGTGTTTAAAGCAGACAATGATTGAGTTGTTAGTGCAGTTCGTACCCCCAAAACCAAATCCAAAGTCTCCAGAATGTGCCCCTGCATTACCTCCAGATACCCTGAGCATCTCACAACAGAAAACAGTTCAGACTGCGCTGCAATTTGTCATCATTCTTGGGATCTGCCCATACCTTCTACCAGGAGTGGGAACTCCTCTTAGATGCAGATCAGATTTTGCAGCAACTGTTGAGAAATTGGTTTGTTACTTGGCATCTCCCAGAGGAATGTGGAGGCTTCACATTGTCACAATGGCACTCCTCGACATCGCTCACCACCCTTCCTTAGAGAGCCTGATCCTCACCAGGCATCTTGGAGATTTGTTAGCCAGTCTCTGCCAGTTGGCATATTCACCAAACAAGTATCATTCGAACCTGACGTCAGAGGGGTCTTCGTGTCAAGAGGACAGCGGGAAACGGAAGGTACAGTAACCGATTCTAATATTCATCAGCAACCTGGAGCTATCACTTCAAGCAAAGAAATAATAAATCCCATGATATATGTGCAGTAGACAATTCGACACCTCAATTCTGCTCCACCATTCAAAACAATAATGGCATGTCTAATCATCTACCTTAGTTCTATTTTCTGGCCTGCTCCTCATTGAATCGTGTAGTACAGAAGAGGCCCTTTGGCCCATTGAGTCTGTACCATCAAAAATACACAGCTACAGTAAACCTACTTTCTTGCATTTGGCCCATCACCTTAAATGTTATGATATTTTAAGTGCTCATTCAAGTACTTTTTAAAGGTCGTGAAGTTACCCATCTCAACTACTCTCCCAGGCAATGCATTCCAGACTCTCCTCACCCTATGAGTGAAGCTCTTTTCCCTAAATCCCCTCTAAACCTCCTGCCTTTCACTTTGAAAGCCTGCCCCCTTGTTCTGTGACTAAGGGGAACAGCTGCTTTCTGTTCACCCTGTGAATGCCCCTCATAGTCTTATTCACCTCTAGCAGATGCCCCCTCAACCTTCTCTGCTCCAAAGAAAACAAACCAAGTTTATCCAGCCTCTCCTTGTGGCTGAAATGCTCCATCTCAGATTCACAATAATTTCAATTAAGAAATTTTTCCTCCTCTCAATCTTAACTAATTGGTCCCTAATCCTAAAATTGTGCCTCGGTATTCTAGATTCTCGAACCAAAATAATCAACTTCTCAGTATTTCTCATGTCTAGCCCTTACAAAATTTTGGCTTTTAATGGGATAATGTCATGTTCTTCTAAACTCCAGAATGTATTGGCCTAATTTACTCAGCCCTTTACCCCTCATCCCCTGAATTAATTTAATGAAGCTTTACTGTGCGGTCGCCAGTTATGTATATTCTCCCGTAAATGTTGCACATAGGATTTCAGGTATGGCCTCACCAGTGGAGTAGACAATCCCAGCCTTTTCCTCGTGACTGATGTCAGTCTAACTGGCCTGTCATTCCCTGTTTTCCCCCTCCATCCTTGCTTGAACAGCAATGTTACTTTTGCTAACCTCCAATCTGATAGGATCATTCCAAAATATAGGGAGTTTTGGATAATCATAAGTATCCACTATTTCTGCAGCTATTTAGAATCCTAGGATGTAAACTGAGTTTGACACACCTCATCAACTTAATGGTAAAACTGCAATACTCAAGTCCTCAAAGTTGTTTTGTGTAATATGTATGTCATTGACAGGGCCTTACGGATGTTGAGCAGCACAGCTGCCGACAGGCTTTACAGAAACTTCTGGATCGAGTGTATCAACCAATTGCTGTCAAGGAGTTGCTGATCTTGCAGGGAGGAACAAAACAGGTAATTGTCCCTGACCTTATACTGGTGAAACAGCTCAAAGCATAATTGGCAATGGTAGGAAGGATAGTGGTTTTACAAGAGACCAGAGTCAGGGGAATGAAAACCAAAAGAACTGCAGATGCTGTAAATCAGAAACAAAAGCAGAAGTTGGAGGTCTGGCAGCATCTGTGAAGAAAAATCAGAGTTAACGTTTCATGTCTGGTGACCCTTCCTCAGAACTGATGGTAGATAGGAAAATGGTGATTTATATGCAGAAGATAGGATGGGGAGGAAGGGGATCAGGAGTAAACAGTAGGTGGGGGATAGAGCCCAAAGAGAGAGAAGAATGGTTGAACAGACAAAGGAGCGGATAACAATCTGCCTGGGAGGGTGAATAGCTATTAGTAGGGACTGGTATTGGCCAACACTAGGTATTGTGTAATGGCAGGCTATGTGATAACAAGGCCTGGTGTGTGTGGTTAATGGCTAGGGCAGGAGAGAGTTTAGGCCCTAAAATTACTGAATTCAGTATTGAATCAGGAGGGCTACAGGGTCCAGGTGGAAAGTGAGGTGTTGTTCTTCCAGCTTGCACTGAGCTTTGCTGGACTACTGCAGCAAGCCTGAGGTGGAGATATTGATTGATTGATTTATTTATTGTCACGTGGACCGAAATACAGTGAAAAGCTTTGTTTACAAGCGGTACAGGTAGATCACAGTCTGCAAAGGATGTACAAATGAAAAAGACTTGGACACATCCAGGTTACATTATTTGAGGCTAGAGTCCGTTCAACAGTCTGGTAATGGCCAGGAAGAAGCTGTTCCTGAACCTGCTCGTGAGTGTTCAGACTTCTATATCTTCTACCTGATGGAAGAGGTTGTAGGAGATCATTACCGGGGTGCAGTGGGTCTTTGATAATGTTGGCTGCCTTTCCACTGCAGCGAGCTGTGTAAATAGAGTCCTTGGATGGAAGGTTGGTTTCTGTGATGGTCTGGTCTGTAGTTTCAGTAGTTCAGTAGTTTCTTGCGGTCCTGGGCAGAGCAGTTGCCATACCAGGCCGTTATGCACCTGGACAGTATGCTTTCGATGATTCATCTGCAGAAGTTGGTGAAGGAGCTTATGGACATGTCAAATCTAAGCCGCCTGAGGAAGAAGAGGTGTTGTTGTGCCTTCTTGACTGTCACGTTTACATAGGAAGTCCAGGACAGGTCGTTGGTTATCGTCACTCTGACGAACTTGATGCTTGGAACTTGGCCAGGGAACAGGATGATGTGTTAAAGTGGAAGGCAGCTGGAAGCTCAGGGTCTTTTTAGCAGGGAGAGTACAGTTGTTTTGCGAAGCGGTCACCCAGTCTACACTTCGCTGCCCCAATGAACAGGAGGCTACATTGTGAGCAGCAAATGCAGTAGACTAGATTGTGAGAAGTGCAGGTAAAGTGCTGGTTTGCCTGCAAGGTATGTTTGGGCCCTTGAATACTGAAGAGTGAGGAGGTAACTGGGCAGGAGTTACACCGTAAGTGGTTGCAGGGGAAGGTGCCGCGGTGGTGAGGGGGCGGCAGTGAAGGAAGAGTGGGCCAGTGTTTCTCTGCGGTAGGCAAACAAGGGAGGGGAGGCGAACATATGTCTGGTGGTGGCATCCCGCTGGAGGTGGCGGAAATGGCAACTGATCATCTTTTGGATGTAGATGCTGGTAGGATGGTAGGTAAGGACGAGGGGAGCCCAATCGCTGTTGTACAGGGGAGGAAAGGGGGTGAGGGCAGAAGTGTGGGAGATGGATCAGACCCAGTTGAGGGTCCTATCAACAACCATACTGGGGAATCCTCAGATGAGGAAAAAGGTGGACGTTTCGCAGGCTCCATTGTCAAAGGTGGCCCATTGGAACATATACAACGGAGGTGGAGGAGCTGGGCAAATGGAATGGAGTCTTTACAGGAAGCAGGGTGCGAGGGTGTATAGTCCAAAAAGCTGTGGGAGTCGGTAGGTTTGTAGTGGATATTAGTGGCCAGTTTATCCCCAGAAATGGAAACAGATGTCGAGAAGGGAAGGAAGGAGTCAGAGATAGACCACAGAGGCGACTATACTAGGTAAGACGATGAAGGTGGTCCTACATATACAATAAGAGGAGCTAGATGCTAGCAGAAAAGCAGAACATTAGAAAGTGAGAGTGGGATGGAAATTGGAAATGAAGTTGATGAACTTTTCCAATTCCAGATGAGAGAGGGAAGCAGCACCAATGATATCATTGATATATCAGAGAAAGAGTTGTGCGTGGGGGCCGGAATAGGACTTGAACAAGGAATGTTCCATGTATCCCATGAAGAGACAGACATAACTGGAGCCCATGCGGGTACCTCTGGCCACCCCTCTGACCTGAAGAAAATGAAACAACTTAAAAGAGAAGTTGAGGGTGAGGGTAAGGATGAGCTCAGCCAAGCGGAGGAGGGTTGTGGTGGATGCCGACAGTTCAGGCCTTTAGATACAGATCAGAACTCATCGAATCCCAACAGTGTGACAACAGGCACTTTGGCCCAACAAGTCCACACTGACCTTCAGAACATCCCACCCAGACCCATCCCCCTAGAACCCACCTAATCTACATATCCCTGGACACTAAGGGCAATTTAGCACAGCCAGTCCACCTAGCCTGCACATCTTTGGACTGTGGGAGGAAACCAGAGCACCCGGAGGAAACCCATGCAGGGAGATGTGCAGACTCCACAGTCACTTGAGGGTGGAATCAAACCTGGGTCCCTGATGTTGTGAGGCTGCAGTGCTAACTACTGAGCCACTGTGCCTCCTCTACACTGGCCCCATCAAACCCTCCCAGGACAGGGACAGCACAGGGTTCAACACAAGGTAAAATCTTCTCTACTCTTAGGTTGAAAGCAAAGCTTCCTTAACTCTTAAACTGGAACTAAAGCTACATCTACACCATCCCAATCAAATACTCCCAGGACAAGTTCAGCAATTCTGAGTCAGTCTCCAGGTATTATAACAAAACAGAAAATAGATGTAGGAGTAGCCCATTTGGCCCTTCGAATCTGCACCACCAGTCAATATGATCATGGCTGATCATGCAACCTCAACATCTCACTCCTGCTTTTTCTCCATGCTCCTTGACCCCTTTAGCCGCAAGGGCCACGTCCAGCTCCCTTTTGAATATATCTGATGAACTGGTCCGAACAGCTTCCTGTGTGAGAGAATTCCGTAGGTTCACAACTCGGGAATGAAGAAATTCTTCCTCATCTTGGTCCTGAACGGCTTACCCCTTATCTTAGACTGTGACCCCTAGTTCTGAACTTCCCCAACATCGGGAACATTCTTTCCGCATCTAACCTATCCAGTTCCGTCAGGATTTTATATGTTTCTACGAAATCCTCCTTCGTTCTTCCAAATTCCAGCCAATACAAGCCCAGTCGATCCAGTCTTTCCTCATGTCAGTCCTGCCATCCCAGATACCAGTCTGGTGAACCTTCGCTGGACTCCTTCAATAGCAAGAATGTCCTTCCTCAGACTAGGAGACCAAAACTGCACACAATACTCAAGGTGCGGCCTTACCAAGATCCTGCATCACTGCAGCAAGACATCCTTACTCCAATGCTCAAATCCCCTTGCTATAAAGGCCAGCATGCCATTAGCTTTCACCACTGCCTGCTGCACCTGAATGTCAACCTTCAGCAACTGTTCCATCATAACACCCAGGTCTAATCAACATCTAATTGCACCTCACCTTTTCCTAAACTACCACCATTCAGATAATAATCTGCCTTCCTGTTTTTGCGATCAAAGTGGATTTATCCACATTATATTGCATTTGCCAAGTATTTGCCCACTCAGTCAGCCTGACCAAGTCACCCTGCAGCCCCTTAGCATCCTCCTCACAGCACACACTGCCACCCAGCTTAGTGTCATCTGCAAATATGGAAATATTGCCTTCAATTCCTTCATCCAAATGGTTAATGTATTACTGTGAGCAGCTGGGGTCCCAGCATTGAACCCTGCACCAACCGACTCATCACTGTCTACCACTCTGAAAAAGACCCGTTTATTCCTGTCCTCAGCTTCCTGCCTGTCCACCAGTTCTCTAACCATATCAATACATTACCTCTGAAAACATGAGCTTTAATTATCCTAAATAATCTCTTGTGTGGAACCTTGTCAAAAGCCTTTTGAAAGTGGAGATACACATTATCTACTGATTCACCCTCGTCCGCTCTACTGGTCATATCCTCAAAAAACTCCAGAGGATGTGTCATGCATGATTCCCCTTTAGTGAATCCCTGCTGACTCGGACCGCATCTGTCACCCCTTTCCAAATGCTCAGTTATTACATCTTTAGTATCTGACATCAGCATTACAAGCAGAGAGCCTTGATACCATTGTGGTGGGGGATGAATGTGTAATGAGATTGCATGTCCATGGTAAAGAGGAGGCAGCTAGAGCCGAAACTGGCATAAAGTGTCAGAGGTTTTATGGATGTAATGGGCAGGGACTGGACCAGGGGAAAAAAGACTGAGTCAGGTTAGGAAGAGATGTGCTCTGGAGGAGAGGAGCAGGCAGAAACAATGGGTAAGACAATGAAGGTGGTCCTACATAAGCAGTATGAAGGACTAGATGCTACATTGAAAACCAGAGCGTCAAAAATAATTATCTCTAGACTGTTACATGAGCCATATGCAAATTGCCATAAGGTAGAATGCAAAGGATGCCTCTAAATCTGATTTAGGAAGAATGGGTTTGATTCATAGGGCACTGGGAACAGGGGAAATTGGGGGCTGCACCATTGGGCTGGATGGCTGACGCTGCTTTTCTAGTGAGTTGTACTACTAGCAAAATAGTGAGAAGGTCATCTCAGGGAAGATTGAGTAAATTCAAGAGAAGTACAAAGAAAATAGATCAAGGTAACAATAAAAGATAATGAGAATCAGAGTATGGCGGAAGGGACTGTAAATAAAACTTCAGCATGTGCAACCAGAGTTTACAGTAAATGTTAAAAAAAATTAACTAACTAACTGCAAAACAGACCATTGTCAATTTAAATAGAAATTATGTTTGTGACCTGATACCCATTACAAAGACATGACTACAAAGCAACCAAAGCTGTGTTTTGAATATCCAAAGATATTTGACATTTATGAAGGACAGGGAGCAGGGAAATAGTAGTGGGGTACCTCTCTTAATTAAAGAGAGCATTAGCAGTGAGAATTCATAATGTCAGTTGAGTGCAACAAGAAAAAAGCAGGGCAAAACTTTGGTGGGACTTGTTTAAAGGCCACAAAAAAGCAGTGATAATGTAAATCATAGTATAAATCATGAAATCAAAGGTGCACATAAGGCTAATACAGTAGTCATGGGAGATTGCAGTCTACAGACAGGTTAGTACTAATCATAGAATCCTAAGGTGTGGAAGCAGGCCATTCAGCCAACTGAGTCTACACCAACCCTCCGAAGAGCATTCCATCCAGACTCACTCCACTACCCTGTCCCTGTAACCCTATATTTCCCATGGCTAACCCAACTAGCCTGCACATCCCTGAACACTATGGGCAATTTAGCATGGCCAGTTCACCTAACTCGCACATCTTTGGAATGTGGGAGAAAACTGGAGCACCCAGAGGAAGCCCACACAGACACAGGGAGAATGTGCAAACTCCACACGCAGTCACCTGAGGGTGGAATTGAACCTGGGTCCCTGATGCTGTGAGGCAGCAGTGCTAACCACTGTGCCACCCCTAAGTTGTGGGCAACATACTCATGGGCCACTTGGCACCTGACCACATTACAACTTTGATCCAAACTTGGACAAGATAGCTCAACTTCTGCGGCGAAGTGAGAGTGACTGCCCTAGACGTTATAAAACATAGAAAGTAGTAGCAGCAATACGTTATTCAGTCCTTCGAGCCTGCTCTGCCGTTCGGTATGATCGTGGCTGATCATCCAATCAGTAACCTGTTTCTACTTTCTCCCCAAACCTTTTGATCCCCTTAGCCATAAGGACTATATCTGATGCCTTGAAAATATTCAATGTTTTGGCCTCAACCATGTTCTTTTGCAGAGACTTCCGCAGGCTCACCACTCTCTGGGTGAAGTAATTTCTCCACTGTCCTAAATGGCCTACAATCCATGATTCTGTACTCCTCAGTCATTGGGAACATCCTTTTTGAGTTTGGTCCTGTTAGAATTTTATGGATTTTTGAGATTCTCACTTAAATCATCTTGCTGTGAATGCCAACGTACCATTTGTGCCTTCATTGCCTGATGCATGCTTACTTTCAGTGACTTGTGTACGAGGGTACTCGGGTCTTGTTACATCTACCCCATTCCTACTCCTTCGCTATTCAGACTGTCTGAAGTGCTGTCTTCAAAAAAGAAAGTCCTAAATTCCTTTCAGGAACACCAGAGCATCTTGGCCCTAGTGTAAACAATTAACTGCAACATATTAATATTACTGAATATCCTTGTGTAAATAAAGGGACTTAAAGTAGATAAATACCCTGGACCTGATTGCAGAATGTTGGAAGCTGTGACTGTGCAACTAGTCGTTAAGTTGGTCATTATCTTTCAAAAGTTTATTGAGTATGGAATGATTCTTGAAAATAGGATGGTGGCAAATATAACCTCATTATTTAAGAAAGGAGAGAGAAAGTAAACTTACAGACCTAATAGTTGTAAGGAAAATGCACACTTGCAAAATAACATGAGTCAACATATGTGTTATAAATATGTATTATGTTTTTTATCATGTTTAACAATCCTGTTATGCTTTTTGAGGATTAAGTGAACAGGATAACGGGAAACTGGAAAAGGTGGTCCACTTAGAGTTTTTTTGAAAGCTTTCAATGATTTTAGCGCAGGTTTGAAGAGGTTAGCAAACAAAATTGGAACACAAGTGGTTCGGACAATAAAAGCAAGATACTACAGATGCTGAAAATCAGCCGAGTTTCTGCAGCATTTTCTATTTTGATGAGGCGGAATATTCTGCTTTGGATTGAGAACAGTTTAATGCACAGCAAACAGTGGGAATAAATGGAAAATTTTCAGGTTGGCTTGCTGTGACTTGTGGGGTACTGCAATATCAGAGCTTGGGCCCCAGCAGTTGAATGAGTTGGATGTGGGGATTAAATGTAATATTTCCAAGTTTGCAGGTGAGATAAAACCAGGTGGAAGTGTAAGTTGTGAGGAGGGTGCAATATTTGAAGAGAATCTGAAGCAGTGAGTGAATGGGCAGACATTTTTCCAGATGGAATACAATGTGGAGAAATGTGAAATTATCCACTTTGGTAAGAAAAACATCATGACAGAGTATTTCTTAAATGGTGAGCGGCTGGGAAATGTTGAACTTTAAAGGGACTTGGGTGTCCATGTTCATGAGATAGT
Organism: Ginglymostoma cirratum; assembly: GCA_024137785.1. Taxonomy (NCBI): domain Eukaryota; kingdom Metazoa; phylum Chordata; class Chondrichthyes; order Orectolobiformes; family Ginglymostomatidae; genus Ginglymostoma; species Ginglymostoma cirratum. Next base: position 617,394 of record JAHRHZ010000223.1, on the reverse strand, counting down.
GTAAGTTAGTTTGCCGTTTAGCAAGCAACTAAAAAGGCAAATGTGCGTTGACCTTTTAAACGAGGATTTGGATATAGAAGTAAAGATGTCTTACTGCGAGTGTAGAGAGCCTTGGTGTGCTGGCATGTTGTGTGTATAGTTTTGGTCTCCTCGGTTAAGGAAAGATATACTTGTCATTGAAGGAGTGTAACAAACATTCACCAAACTGATTCCTGGGCTGGAGTAATTGTCCTGTGAGAAAAGATTAAACAAACTGGGACTGTATTCTCTGGAGCTTAGACGAATGAGATGCTATGTCATTCAAACATACAAAATCCTTAAAGGTCAACAGGGTAGATTCAGAAAGGATGTTTCCCCTGGCTGTGGTGAGGTGTGCTATCAACACCACTGGATCCTCTCCGAGCTATGGGGCAGGCCATTTAGAACTAAGATGACAAGGATTTTTTTTCACTCAAAAGGTTCGGAATCCTGAATTATTTGTTCCAAAGAGCCGTTGAGGCTTAGTCACTGAGTATAATCAAATCTGAGATCACTAGATTTCTACAGATTAAAAACAGCAAGGGAGATGGAATAGTACAGAAAGATGGTGTTGAAATAGCAGATCAGCCATGATCTTGTCAAATGGCGGACTAGATTCAAATAGCTGAATGATGTGTTACTGCTGCTATTTCTTATGTTCTTATACACAATATTGGAAGTTATAATTTTGGCTTACTATGGGGTGATGAGGCAATCAATCCTGGACTGGTTATTATGCTGGCTGCAGGGCTTTGGATGAATTGATGGAGGATGAGGGACTGCAAGAGAACTTTAGAGTAATTGCGTTTGGATTAGAAATGTAGAAACTAGGAGCAGGAATAGGTCATTTGGCCCTTCAAGCCTGGGTTGCTATTCAATATGATCACAACTAATCCTCTATCCCAATGTCATTTTCTATTTTCTACTTTCTCCACATACCTCTTGATGCCTTTAAAATCTAAAAATTTACGTATCTCTTTTGTGAATATATTCAGTGACTTGGCCTCTACAGCCTTCTGTGATGGAGAATTCCATAGGTTCATTACACTTTGAATCAAGAAATTTTTCCTCATCTCAGTCCTAAATGTTCTGTCCTGAATCCTAATATTGTGTTCCCTGGTTACAGACTCCCTAACCAGGGAAAATATTCTTCCAGTATCTAGTCTGTCCAGCCCTGTTAGAATTTTATGCATTTCAATTGGGTCCCCCCCATCCTTCTAAACTCTAGTGAATACAGACCTAATCTCTCCTGACAGGACAGTTCTGTCATCCTCAGTTTCAGCTAAGTAAACATACTGTGTATTCTTTCTTTGCAAGTATATCCATTCTTAGGTAGGGAGACCAAATCTGTATGCAGCACTATATAGCTGCAGTTGGTTGGCTGGATTGCTGATTTGCAATACAGAGTGATGCCAACAACATGAGTTCAGTGCCTGCACCAGTTGAGGTTATTATGAAGGTCCTGCTCTTTCAACCTTGTACCTCTCTTGGTGACCCTCAGGTTAAAGTCACCACTAGTTGTCTCTCTGTAATGAGAGAACATCCACATAAGTCCTCAAGAACAAAGGTAACTTTATATAGAGGCAGTCAGAAATCCCTACTTCTGCACAAATCCTCTTGCAATAAAGGTCAGAATACCACTTGCCTTCCTAATTGCTTGCTACATCTGCCTGTTTACTGACTGGTGTACAAGGACACCCAGATCCCTTTGTAACATCCACACTTCTCAATATATCACTGATAAAAGGTACTGCAGATGCTGGAGAATCCGAGATAACAAGCATGGGGCTGGACGAACACAGCAGGTCAAGCAGCATCATAGGAGCAGGAAAACTCGACGCCTCGGGCCCAAACCCTTCATCAGAAA
>JAHRHZ010000223.1:585877-615109 GCA_024137785.1 Ginglymostoma cirratum | reverse complement strand
AGTTTTCCTGCTCCTATGATGCTGCTTGACCTGCTGTGTTCGTCCAGCCCCATGCTTGTTATCTCAATATATCACTATTTAAGTAACACTCTTCCTTTCTGTTTTTGTTTAACAGCAAAGTGTATGATTTCACATTTAGTCATGTTGTAATGGTTGGAGTTGGGTAAGCTTAGGAAAGAAAGGGGATGGAGTTGCAGTTAGGGGAAGGTTGGGATAGTCTGCTGAATCGGTTGCATGGGAAAGGCTTATTGCTGCAAAAAGTGAGAAGCCATTTGTAACATTAGAACCCTTGCTGCGGTATTGTTTATTTTTGTGTGGTTTGGAGCTGTGAACTGAGATCTAAGTGTGACTTTCAGACTATGAGCTGTAGCTTGCTTTTTGTTTTGGGGGAAAAAAAAAGCAACCTGATTTTTGTTTGAGACCAGGCCTGGAAGTTGACTGCAGGTTGATTCTCATCCAGAGAACACTTCAGATGTTTCAGTTCCAAAGATGAATTGCACCCAGAAAGCTGGGAGATGTTTGAATATTAACTGGGGCCTCATAGGGAGACAATCAGACGAACAAAGAGAAACCAAAAGTTGAACTGGTTTTTTAATTGTGTGTGAGTCAGAAGGATTGTACTTGAGAAAGTATAAGATGGAGATAAAAAGGTACTGCAGATGCTGGAGAATCCGAGATAACAAGCATGGGGCTTATAAGATGGAGCTTTGATTGCTCCCTGGTTATCTCCTCATTAACAACTGATTGAAAGTTCAGAGAATAGAATCTTTGATTTAAATGACTTTTTTCCCGGAGACTTGATATATTCAGAAATCAAGCGAGATATTATCCTCCTTACCTGCGATATTATGGATTATGGAGCCTAATTAAAAGAACTGGCTAGTTACATCTCCCTTTTCTTTTCACTTGTCCCTTAATTGCATTTGTTTGCCTCTCTATGTGATTGGGAGTTTGAATTGAAGAAGATTGGGTTTAAATCATAGACATTTAATAGATTCCCTTGCTGTTTATCTTTGCTGTGCTAAAACTATTGCATTATTCATAAATTGTTAACTCTTCTGCATAAGCTATTACTTGGTGTTTGGTATTGGTTGTTCACAAAGTCTGGTACTAGTTATTCAAAAAGTCTGGTTAAGAATCGTTTGGATCACTTTTGAGGGTCATTGAATACTTCAATTTTACTGTGTTGCAAATACAGTGAGGCTGATTTGATTTGGCTGTTTGTCTCTGTCATAACAACACCTCTCTGTAGGAGAGAGATGTTTGGCTAGAGGTCATGGAATGCTTGTGTGTTTTTAACATACTGTTGATCTTCACGTGTGCTTGCAGATCGCGCCTGCGTGTGTTGGAAAAACACGAAAATTCTCGCAAACCCCTTCATGGCTGCGACACCGCTGTGGGCAGCTGCTGTCCGAGAGATTGATGAAGCCAAATGGTGTTCAGGCAGTGGTCAGAGGAATAGTAGAAGGAGCTGGAGGTAAGCAATCAGGCCAACGTGAAAATCAGACAGGCCAAACTGACACTGTTTGGGAGGAGCTTTGGAAACAATTTCTTGTGCAGCATCCGGATTTGGGGTGATCGGGGATTGGTTAGTGCTCAGGCTCAGGGTGATCAGGGTTTATTGGGTAGTGTTGGAGCTCAGGGTGATCGGGGTTTATTGGGTAGTGTTGGAGCTCAGGGTGATCAGGGTTTGTTGGATAGTATTGGAGCACAGGCTGATGGGAGTTTATTGGGTAGTGTTGGACTCAGAGTGTTCGGAGTTTATCAGGTGGTGTTAGAGCCCACGGATTCTCGGGTAGTGTTGGAGCTCAGGGTGATCGTGGTTTCTCGGGTTGTGTTGGAGCTCAGGGTGATCGTGGTTTCTCGGGTTGTGTTGGAGCTCAGGGTGATCGTGGTTTCTCGGGTAGTGTTGGAGCTCAGGGTGATCGGGGTTTCTCGGGTAGTGTTCAGGCTCGGGGTGATCGGGATTTCTCGGGCTGTGTTCAGGTTCGGGGTGATTGGGGTTTCTTGGGTAGTGTTCAGGTTCAGGGTGTTCGGGGTTTCTTGGGTTGTGTTCAGGCTCAGGGTGATTGGGGTTTCTCGGGTAGTCATAGAGATGTACAGCATGGAAACAGATCCTTCAATCCAACTCATTCATGCTGACCAGACGTCCTACATAAATCTAGCCCTATTTGCCAGCATTTGGGCCATATCCCTCAAAACCCTGCCTAGTCATATAGCATTCCGGATGCCTTTTAAACGGTGTAATCATTACCAGCCTCCTCCACTTTCTCTGGCAGCTCAATCCATACACCCACCACCCTCTGCATGAAAAAGCTGCCCCTTAGGCCCCTTTTATATCTTTCCCCTCTCACCTTAAACCAATACCGTCTAGTTTTGGACACCCCCACCCTGGGCCAAAGACCTTGACTATTTACCCTATCCATGTCTTTAATGATCTTATAAACCTCTTTAAGGTCACTCCTCAGCCTCCAACACTCCAGGGAAAATCGCTCCAGCCTGTTCAGCTTCTCCCTGTAGCTCAAACCCTCTAACCCTGACAACATTGTTGTAAATCTTTTCTGAACCCCTTCTAGTTTCACAACATATATAAGAGGGAGACCAGAATTGCACACAGTACTCCAAAAATGGCCTAACCAATGTCCTGTACAGCTGCAACATGACCTCCCAGCTCGTATGTTCAGTACACTGACCAATAAAGGCAAGCATCCCAAATATCATCTTCACTATTCTATCTACCTGCGACTCCACTTTCAACCAACTATGAACCTGCACTCTAAAGTCTCTTCGTTCAGCAACACTCCCCAGGCCTTTACCATTAAGTGTATAAATCCTGCCCTGATTTTCCTTTCCAAAATGCCACACCTCGTATTTATCTGCATTAAATTCCATCTGTCGTTCCTCAGCCCATCAGCCCACCTGATCAAGATCCCGTTGTATGCTGGGGTAACCTTCCTCACTGTCCTCTACACTTCCAATTTTAGTGTCATCTGCAAACTTACTAACCATACCTCCTGTCTTCACATCCAAATCATTCATATAAATGACAAAAAGCAGTGGACCCAGCATCGATCCTTGTGGTACTGCACTGGTCACAGGCCTCTAGTCTGAAAAACAGCCCTCCACCACCACCCTCTGTCTTCTACCTTTGAGCCAGTTCCGTGTCCAAATAACTAGCTCTCCTTGTATTCCATGTGATCGAACCTTGCTAACCAGTCTACCATGAGAAACCTTGTTGAACGCCTTACTGATGTCCATATAGATCGTATCCACTGCTCTGCCCTCATCAGTCCTCTGGGTAGTGTTGGAGCTCAGAGTGGTCAGGGTTTATCGGGTAGTATTGGAGCACAGGGTGATTGGGGTTTTGTGTTATGTTCAAGCTCGGGATGATTGGGGTTTCACAGGTAGTGTTCAGGCTCTGAGTGGGGAATCAGACCAATCTTTGGTAAGCATGTTTATAAGTGATGGGATTTTTCTGTATAGAAGTTTGTGTGAGTTATTTTAAAAAGTACCATTTTTGCTGACTTATGCTTTGTGTCAGTTTAATTATTGTGGTGTCTAGGAAATTAGTGCAATGCTTGTACGCTGCAGCTTTAATTTTAATGAAGCAGTGATGATTATTAAGGATATTGATAAATTATTCTGCTTCTGTGAGAGCCTAACTACCCTATGTTGTCAATAGCTCAAGGCTGCGTGGATTTAAGAGTTACTACAAAATCTGGGAAGATGCAGTAGTTACTGTTGTCTTGAATGCTGTTAGTTATTAAATGCAAATCTGTTTTTGCAATACAACAGAAGGGTAGTTACTGTCGGTTAAAATCTTCCAGATTTGCGTTTGTGCAATGGAAACACATTAGCTGTGATTTCATTAGTCTGCAGATAGCTCGTTTAAAGTGGTGGCTTTTTCTGTGTTGAAGTGTGTGTCAGTTATTTCGACGAAAACTTTTGTTGCTACCCTACATGTGTTGTCTTATGCCAAATTAAATCCTGTGGTGTCTAGGATGTTTTCGTTGTGTGTTATGAATTTAGTGGAGAGTTTATGATTTTTGAGAATATTGAAGATTTCTTCTAATTCTGTTTGTGAGTTCAAACACGCCGTAATCAACACAATTACAGATGATATAGTTTTAAATTACTCGATCACCTAGTAATGTGGTTAATGAGAATGAAGAAGGAGCCTCTGAAAGTCAAAAGGTAGCTCTCATGAACATCTGATTTAGAGTCATCTAATCATAAAATTATTTTACCCCTGTTTGAGATGTATAGAAGTTGTATCTTCAGTGGAGGGATGAGGCAGAATGGGGTGTACACAGGTTTCTGAGGGAGATATACACATTGCGAGGGAACATATATGTTTGGGGGTTAGGACCTGTGTTTTAGGGGCTGTGCACAGGTTTGGGGGTGTAGATGTTGTGTGTATGGGGCTTTTTGCAGGTTCAGGGGGTGCAAGAGCAGCATTTCCTCTCATTTTCTTGCCTCCTCTTGTCATTTGTATGATCGTTACTTCCAAAACCAAAAGTCAATGCTGTGATCAGCGTGTTGACGCCGGTTGCTATACACATGACTTCAAACCTTAGACAGAACATTTTGCAAAAATTTTTTGTTCAGGTTTTGGGAGTGTACAAGTTTCAGTGGATGCACACATGTTTTAGGGAGGTGGTGGAGTTAGGAGTTATGTGTTGAAAGAATGTGTTCATATGTTTGGTGGGGGTGTTAGGAGTTTAGTGTTCAGTCAAATGGACTCGTTTGCGAGATCATGTACACAAATTTAAGGTGGAGTGATTTTTGGAGAGGAGTTGGACTTGTGTTTGGGAGTTGTGTTTTCTGGCTTGGGCTGTGATAGGTCGGACATGGAAGATGAGTAAGATGTTGTCTGCTTGGGGTTTATGTATACTGATTTGGGAGTATTGTTCAGGTTTGGCAGGGAGTGATAGCTTGGATTTGTGTGTTGATCTTCTACTTTGAGGCCACTTCTCATTTTCTTTCTTGTATGTTTACAGCTGGAATTGCTGGAGGTCAGAGTGCAGAAGCAGCAGCTGCTGATTGGAGAAAGTGTGATGTTGTTGCCAGGATCCTGGCTTCCTGTCCTCAGCAATGTCTGTCTGTTGAAGAATACTACAGGCAGGTGTGCCCTCAGGTAAAGACAGGAAACTTTTCAAATTAAGTATTCATTCAGAAGTCAGAGAACACATAAGTAGGCCCAGTATAGGTGGAGGTACATGGTGGGGGAGTGTGGCTTGATTGTTTGGGCGCAAACTGAGAAATAAGAAAGCAATGATCACCTTTTTGGCTTTGTATTATAGGTCCCCTAATAGTCACCGGAAGACTGAGAAGCAAATTTGTAAGGAGATCTCCGATATCTGTAAGAATAATAGGGTTGTAATGGTAGGGGATTGTAACTTTACAAACATAGGCTGGGACTGTCGTAGTGTTAAGGGCTTAGATGGGGAGGAATTTAAGTGTGTACAAGAAAACTTTCTCAATTAATATGTGGATGTATCTACTAGAGAAGAAGCAATACATAACCTTCTGTCCGGAAATAAGGCAGGACAGGTGTCAGTGTGGAAGCACTTTGGGGCAATGATCATAACTCTATTAGTTTTAAAACAGTTATGGAAAAGGATAGAACTGATTCAAAAGTTAAAGTTCTAAATTGGAGTAAGGCCAGTTTTCATGGTATTAGGCAGGAGCTATTCACAGGTAAGGGGACAATTGGGAAGTGAGAAGCCTTTAAAATAGAGTTCAGAGACAGTACGTACCTGTTAATGTGAAGAGCAAGGCTGGTAGATGTAGGGAATGCTGGATGACTGGAGAAATTGAGGATCAGGTCAAGAAAAAGGAGGAGGCATGTGTAAGGTATGGACAGCTGAGATCGAGTGAATCCCTAGAGGAGTATAAGGGCAGTAGGCATTGGCCTAGTGGTATTATCGCTAGACTATTAATCCAGAAACCCAGCTGATTTTCTGGGGACCTGGGCTCGAATCCCACCATGGCAGATGGTGAAATTGGAATTCAAAAAATGCAGTCTGGAATTAAGAATCTACTGATCACCATGAAATCATTGCAGATTGTTGGAAAAACCCATCTAGTTCACTAATGTCCTTCGGGGAGGAAATCTGCCACCCTCACCTGGTCTGGCCTATATGTGACTCCGGACCCACAGCAATGTGGTTGACTCTCAATGGCCCACTGAAATAGCCTAGCAAGCCACTCACTTGTACCAATCGATACAAAGACTCAAAAAAATGAAAGTGGGCAGATCACCTGGCATCAACCTAGGCACCGGAATAGACAACGGCAGAAACAGTCCCGTCGACCGTGCAAAGTTGTCCTCACTAACATCTGGGGGTTAGTGCCAAAATTGGGAGAGTTGTCTCACAGACTAGTCAAGCAACAACCTGACATAGTCATACTCACAGAATCATACCTTACAGACAATGTCCCAGACACCACCATCACCATCCCTGGATATGTCCTGTCCCACTGGCAGGACAGACCCAGCAGAGGAGGTGGCACAGTGATGTACAGTCGGGAGGGTGTTGCTATAGGAGTCTCCAACATTGACTCCGAACCCCATGAAGTCTCATGGCTTCAAGTTAAACATGGGCGAGGAAACCACCCGCTGATTACCACATACCGTCCTCCCTCAGCTGATGAATCAGTACTCCTCAATGTGGAACAACATTTGGAGGAAGCACTGAGGTTGGCAAGGGCAGCAAATGTACTCTGAGTGGGGGATTTCAATGTCCACCACCAAGAGTGGCTCGGCAGCAGTACTACTGTTTAGCTGCTCGTGTCCTAAAGGACATAGCTACTAGACTGGGTCTGCAGCAAGTGGTGAGGGAACCAACAAAAGGGAAGAACGTACTTGACCTCATCCTTATCAGTCTGCCAGCTGCAGTTGCATCTGTCCATGACAGTATTGGGAAGAGTGACCATTGCACAGTCCTTGTGGAGACGAAGTCATGCCTTCACATTGAGAACAACCTCCATCGTGTTGTGTGGCACTATCACCGTGCTAAATGGGATAGACTTCACACAGATCTAGCAACTCAGGACTGGGCATCCATTAGGTACCGTGGGCTATCAACGGCAGCGGAATTGTACTCCAGCATAATCTGTAACCTCATGGCCCGGAATATCCCCCACCCAACCATTGCCATCAAGCCGGAGGATCAACCCTGGTTCAATGAAGAGTGCAGGAGGGCATGCCAAGAGCAGCACCAGGCATACCTGAAGATGAGGTATCAACCTGGTGAAGCCACCAAACAGGACTACTTGCACACCAAACAGCGAAAGCAGCAAGTGATAGGCAGAGCTAAGCGATTCCACAACCAACGATCAGATCTAAGCTGTGCAGTCCTGCCACATTCAGTCATGAATGGTGGTGGACAATTAAACAACTCACTGGAGGGGAAATATCCCCATCGTCAATGGTGGAAGAGCCCAGCACATCAGTGCAAAAGATAAGGCTGAAGCATTTGCAACAATCTTCAGCCAGAAGTGCCGAGTGGATGATCCATCTCGGCCTCCTCCAATGGTCCTCAGCATCACAGAAACCAGTCTTCAGCCAATTTGATTCACTCCACGTGACATCAAGCAACACTGGATAATGCAAAGACTATGGGCCCTGACAACATTCCGGCAATTGTACTGGAGACTTGTGCTCCAGAACTTGCCGCTCACCTAGCCAAACTGTACCGGTGCAGTGACAACACTGGTATCTACCCGACAATGTGGAAAATTGCCCAAGTAAGTCCTGTACGCAGAAAGCAGGACAAATCCAACCCAGCCAATTACCACCCCATCAGTCTACTCTCGATCATCAGTAAAGTGATGGAAGGTGTCATCAACAGTACTATCAAGCAGCACCTGCTCAGTGACGCCCAGTTTGGGTTCTGCCAGGGCCACTCAGCTCCTGATCTCATTACAGCCTTGGCCCAAACATGGATAATAAGAGCTGAAGTCCAGAGGTGAGGTGAGAGTGATAGCCCTTGATATCAAGGCTGTACTCAACCGAGTGTGGCATCAAGGAGCCCTGGCAAAACTGGAATCGATGGGTATCGGGGCAAACGCTCAGGTGGTTGGAGTCATACCTGACATGTAAGAAGATGGTCATGGTTGTTAGTGGTCAATCATCTCAGCTCCAGGACATCTCGGCAGGAGTTCCTCAGGGTATTGTCCAAGGCCCAACCATCTTCAGCTGCTTCATCAATGACCTTCCCTGCAAGATAAGGTTGGAAGTGGGGATGTTCACTGAAGATTGCACAATGTTCAGCACTATTCATGACTCCTCAGATACTGAAGCAGTTCATTTTCACATGCAACAATATCTGGACAATATCCAGGCTTGGGCTGATAAGTGGCAAGTGACATTTGTGCCACACAAATGCCAGACTATGACCATCACCAATAGAAGACAATCTAATCACCCTCCCTTACGTCACTGAATCCCCCACTATCAACATCCTAGGGGTTACCATTGACTAAAAACTCAACTGGACTCACCACATTAGCAGAGTGGCTACAAGAGCAGGCTAGAAGCTAGGAATACCGCAGAGAGTAACTCACCTCCTGATTCCCCAAAGCCTGTCCACCATCCACAAGGCACAAGTCAGGAGTGTGATGGAATACTCCCCACTTGCCTGGATGAATGCAGCCCCATCAAGACTCGAAGCTTGACACCATCCAGGACAAGGCAGCCTGCTTGATTGGCACTACATCCACAAGCATCCACTCCCTCCACCACCGATGCTTAGTAGCAGCAGTGTGTACTATCTACAAGATGCGCTGCAGAAATTCACCAAATTCCTCAGACAGCACCTTCCAAACCCACGACCACTTCCATCTAGAAGGACAAGGGCATCAGACATGTGGGAACACCACCAACTCCAAGTTACCCTCCGTCACTCACCATTCTGACTTCAAAATATGTCACCATTCCTTCACTGTTGTTGGGTCAAAATCCTGGAATTCCCTTCCTAATGGCATTGTGTGTCAACCCACAGCAGGAGGACTGCAGCGGTTCAAGAAGGCAGCTCACTACCGCCTTCTCAAGGGCAACTGGGGATGGTCAATAAATGCTGGCCAGCCAATGCCACCGACATCTTCCAAATGAATAGAAAAAAAAGTAGGTGTATACTTCAGAGGGAAATCAGGAGGGTAGAAAGGGCACATGAAATAGCTTTGGCAAATCGAGTTGAGAAGAATCCGAAGAGATTCTTAAGGGCAAAAGAGTAACTTGGGAGAAAACAGCTCCTCCCACAGATCTACTTGCCATCTATGAGTGGAATCACAGGTGGTGAGTGAGATACTAAACAAGTATTTTGCATCTGTATTTACTGAGGAGAAGGACATAGAAGCTGGGGAAATAAATAGTGATGTCTTGAAAAGAGTTCATACTGCAGAAGAGGAGTGCTGATGTCTTAAAACGCATAACGGATGATAAATCCCCGGGATCTGATCAGGTGTTTCCCAGAGCTTGTGGGAAGCTTGGGGAGAGATGATGGGCCCCTTGCTGAGATATTTATACCATCGACAGCCACGGGTGAGGTGCCGGAAGACTGGAGGTTGGCTAATGTGGTGCCTTCATTTAAGAAAGGCGGTAAGGAAAAGCCAGAGAACTGTGGACTGGTGAGGCTCACCAGTGGTAGATAAGTGGTTGGAGGGGATTCTGAAGGGAAATTACATGCATTTTAAAAGGAAAGGATTGATTTGGGATCGCCAACATGGCTTTGGGAAATCGTGCCTTACTAACTTGAAAGAATTTTGGAAAAGCTTACAAAGAAGATTGATGAAGGCAGAGTGACAGACGTTGTCTGTATGGACTTCAGCAAAGCATTCGACAAGGTTCCGCAGGGTACGCTGGTTAGTAAGGTTAGATCACATGGGATCCAGTGGGAACTAGCCAATTGGATACAAAATGTCTAATTGGTGGGTAGAGGGTTGCTTTTCATAGTGGAAGCCTGTGACCAGCAGTGTGCCACAAGAATTGGTGCTGGGTTCATTGCCTTTCCTCATTTAGATAAATGATTTGGATGTGAATGTAGGAGGCATGGTTAGTAAGTTTGCAGATGACACCAAAATAGGTTGTGTACTGGACAATGAAGATTATCTCAGAGTACAATGGAATATGATCAAATGGGCCATGGAGTGGCAGATGGAGTTTAGTTTAGAAGAATGTACAGTGTTGCATTTTGGTAAGGCAAATCAGGGCAGGACTTAGTCAGTTAATTGTAGGGCCTTGGGGAGTGTTGCTGAACAAAGAAACCTAGGGGTGCTGGTACATAGTTGCACGAAAGTGGAGTCCTAGGTAGACAGGGTGATGCCTTCATGGGCCAGAACGTTGAGTATAGGAGTTTGGATATCGTGTTGTGGCTGTAAAGGACAGTGGCGATGCCACTTTTAGAATATGCATACAATTCTGTTTGCTCTTCTATAGGAAGGATGTTGTTAAACCTGAGAGGGTGCAGAACCGATTTACAAGGATGTTGCCAGGGTTGGAGGGTTTGAGGGTTTGGGGGCGGCACGGTGACTCAGTGGCTAGCACTGTTGCCTCACAGCGCCAGGGACCCGGGTTTGATTCGGGTTCTCGGGCGACTGTCTGTGTGGAGTTTGCACATTCTCCCCGTGTCTGCATGGGTTTCCTCCGGGTGCTCCGGTTTCCTCCCAAAAGTCCAAAGATGTGCAGGCTAGGTGGATTGGCCATGCTAAAGTGTTCAGGGGTGTGTAGATTAGGTGAGTTATAGGTGGATGGGTCTGGGTGGGATGCTCTGAGGGTTGGTGTGGACTTGTTGGGCCGAAGGGCCTGTTTCCACACTGTAGGGATTCTATGATTCTATGAGCTTTAGGGAGAGGCTGAATAGGTTGAGGCGTTTTTCTCTGGAGCGTCGGAGCTGAGGGGTGATCTTATAGAACTTTATGAAGTCATGAGGGGAATGGATAGGATGAATAGCCAAGGTCTTTTTCGTAGAGTGGAGAAGTCCAAAGCTAGATGGCATAAGTTTAAGGTGAGAGGGGAAAGATTTAAAAAGGACTTGAGGGCTAACTTTCACACAATGGGTGATGCACATATGGATTGAGCTGCCAGAGGTGGTGGAGGAGGCAGGTACAATTACAACATTTAAAAGGCATCCGGATGGTGACATGAATAAGAAAGGTTTAGAGGGATATGGACCAAATATTGGCCAATGGGACGAGATCTGATTGGAATGTCTGGTTGGCACTGACAAGTTGGACTGAAGAGTATGTTTCTGTGCAGTATAACTCAGTATGGGTAGTAGATGATAGGGGATACAGAAGTTGGTTGTTGAAAGGAACAGAAGAGCTTTGTCTAAGGTATGTGAGGTTGGTGAGGGTACGGAGTATGGGGGAGGTTAGTAGGGTTGAGGAATTTGCTGGTGGGAAAATGACACTTGAGAGGCATCTTATGAAGAATACAAGAAGCTGAATGTGTTCCTCCTTATCTCTGGAATAAATATTAGAGCTCTCTGCTGTATGTGGCCTGAAGCTATGGGTGGCACTGCTTTATCCTCGTTAAGAAGACCAAGAAGGGGTTTGCAGTCTGTGATTACCATGAATTTTGGCCCATTAAGGAATTGGTGGAGCTTTCTGACTCCAAATATGATGGCCAATCATCTTTTTTTCCCTTCTGGATGTACTTACACTCTGCATTAGCTAAAGGCCTGGATGCACAAGCTATTGGCCACTTCTCCCCAGTGAGGTAATACCACCCCAGTGCCAAATGGGATGGCATTGCAAGTCATACCAGATCTTTCTTGGGATCATAGTGTGCCAGCACATTAAAGGATGATGGTTGTTTCTTTACTTCATAAAACATTAGGGCCTGTCTTGAGACCATTTCCAAGGCTGACCTTTTTTTAAGGAGTTGATTCAATTGTACCAGGACGGATGCACATTGTGTATGAACTTTGTCATAATTTACCAGACTCAGAAATGAACTAAGCTCTTGGCCAGATGTGGAGCCAGGGAACCTTTGATCGTTCTTACTTTGTGTTTCAATGGGTGTAACCTGGTCTTGTTGACCTTGTAGCCCAAGTAGGTCACTTGGGGGACGTGGAACATAGTTTTCCCTTCTTAGGTGTACACCTGCCTCAGAAAAATGCCTTCGGACTATATTCAAGTTCTCTAAGTGTTCCTTATTAGTTTTCCCTGTTATCAGGACGTCATCTAGGTAAATGAGGACGCCTTTGTAAAATGTTGTCCATCAACCACTGAAAAATTGAACAGGCTGACTGCAAGCCGAATGACAGTCTTGTGTATTGGTGCAAACCATTATGGATATTAATTGTAGCATGCTTCTGAGAATCCTGGTCTAAATGCAATTGCAAGTAAGCATTGCTCACGTCAAGCTTTGTGAAGGACAAATCTTCTGCCGGCTTTTCTTACAAATCCTCTGAGGGATTGGGTGTTTATCCAGCTGTGAGAAACAGTTTGCTGTTTGTTTAAAATCCCCACGATGGGGAGTTGACACATTGTCTTCAAAATTAGGTATGACCGGTGCTGCCCATCCCACAAATCAGACTGATTTGATGACTCCTTCACTTTCCAGTCTTCTGAATTCTCCTCCTACTTTTGCCTGTAAGGTAAATGGCACTGGACAGACCTTGCAGAATCATAAAGTTGCTTCCTGGTGAACATGCAAAGTCACTTTGGCTCCTCTCATAGTCCCTAGACCTTCCTGGAAAACTTCCAGGTATTCAAATAGGATTTCACTCGGCCATTTTCTAATCGATAAATGTTGAGCCAATCTAGGTGAATATCAAGCTTTAGCCTGAGCCTTCTACCACAACCAGTGGCAACCGAACAAGTTGCCTTTCATAGGAGACCAAAACAGAAGCTGCACCCTTAATCTGTAGAAGTTCCCTGTTATAGGTTTTCAGCCTAACTGAAGCCTTGCACAAATTTAAGGTCTGGGGTTCAGAGCATATTATAAAGACCTGGTTCTGTGATCACTAATATGGCTGCATCAGTATCCACCCCCATTTGAACTGGATGCCCATTTAACCAGATGTTTATCTTGATAAGCAGTTTAACTGTTCCAAGCCAGATGCAGGTGCAAATTCCAGGGTATGAACTCTCCTAGACATCCTCCTGGACACCAGCCCGAGGTTTAAGTCTAGTATGACTCTGTTGTTGTCCTGAATCTGCATAGCAACAACAATTACAATATCTTACCAGGCAGGATCCTGAAGAAAATTATAACTGGCCGAGACTTGGCTTTGTTTTGGGGTTTCTCTGTGGGCTGACCTAGAGTTACTCTTATTGAGATATTTCCTGAGTGAGACTATGCAGTTGCCTGCACTGTTTCTTAAGCTAAGGCAGACTGGTGAGAGTGTCCACTTCCATCGGAATACTTTGCAACTGACAAGCTGTATTTGCCACATTCTCCAATGATAAAGCCAGTCAAAGTGCCTATTTGAAGTCAAGTTGAGCTTAAGCTAATATGCATTTTTGCACAATCACGTCATTAATCCCACATACTAGATTGTCTGTAAACATCTCATTAACAGTTAAACCTTTGTCTTAACATAGTCAAAAACCCTGATACGGATTCCCCAGTTCTCGAATTGCTGAATAAAAGCGATACCGTCTCAAAATTAAAGCAGACTTTGGGTTGTAATATTCCTTAACTATGTCATTCATTCTTGAACGGTGTTAGTATCTGGTGCCTCAGAAGAAGTTAGGCTCCTAATGAATAAAAAGCTGCAGCTCCATAGTTTGTCAGGAGAATTATTTGTTGTTTTTTTGTTTGCCACAATGCCATTTGCCTGGAAAAAATAATGCATTCTTTCCATGTACTGGGCCCAGTCCTCGACAGCAGGGCCAAATGAGTCAAGTTTCCGAAACAGAGGGAGGATGTAAAAAAATGCTTACCCCCAATTTCAAAACAACTGCTGCAAGTGTATTTCTTCAGGATTGTGCTTTACTCTTGTTGCCTGTCTTAACTTTTCAGAGGCCAGCATCCCATCACAAATTGCCTTGTATTCACAAATGCATAGCCTTTGACAATAGTACTGCCTCTTAGTGAGTCAGGCACTCAGGGGCCCAGTAATCCTGACATTCATCCTTTTATGGATAGAGATAGTAGGAACTGCAGATGCTGGAGAATCTGAGATAACAAGGTGTAGAGCTGGATGAACACAGCAGGCCAAGCAGCATCAGAGGAGCAGGAAAGCTGACGTTTCGAGCCTAGACCCTTCTTCCCCCTCCTCCCACCTCAAGCCCCACCCCCATCTCCTACCTACTAGCCTCATCCCACCCCCTTGACCTGTCCGTCCTCCCTAGACTGACCTATCTCCTCCCTAACTCCCCACCTACACTCACCTTTACTGGCTCCATACCCGTCTCTTTGACCTGTCTGTCTCCTCTCCACCTATCTTCCCCCTTATCCATCTTCTATCCGCCTCCCCCTCTCTCCCTATTTATTTCAGAACCCCCTTCTCCTCCCCCATTCCTGAAGAAGGGTCTAGGCCCGAAACATCAGCTTTCCTGCTCCTCTGATGCTGCTTGGCCTGCTGTGCTCATCCAGCTCTACGCCTTGTTATCTCACATTCATCCTTTTATGTCAGCCAGGTCTACCTTATTGGGCCAGATTAACAGTCCCAATCAGAGAACTTGTATTCTCTGAGGTCTACCTGACTGACTTTGTTACAATCTCTATAATTCCTAACAACAGCTGCTCAATGAGTCAATTCACAAGTTTCCTGTGCTTTTTTAAAATCCATAAATTACCTATAAGTAAGTAAAATTTACCAGGATGTTGCCTGGTATGGAGGGAAGGTCTTATGAGGAAAGGCTGAGGGACTTGAGGCTGTTTTTGTTAGAGAGAAGAAGGTTAAGAGGTGACTTAATAGAGACATACAGGAAGATCAGAGGATTAGATAGGGTGGACTGTGAGAGCCTTTTTCCTCGGATGGTGACGGCTAGCACGAGGGGACATGGCTTTAAATTGAGGGGTAGTAGATATAGGACAGATGTCAGAGGTAGATTCTGTACTCAGAGAGTAGTAAGGGCATGGAATGCCTTGCCTGCAGCAGTTGTAGACTCGCCAACTTTAAGGGCATTTAAATGGTCGTTGGATAAACATATGGATGATAATGGAATAGTGTAGGTTAGATGGGATTCGGATTGGTTTCACAGGTCAGCGCAACATCGAGAGCTGAAGGGCCTGTACTGCACTGTAATGTTCTATGTTCTATAAAAGTAGTACAACAGTTTTATACAAAACTGCATGCAGAAAATAGTGGAATTTTGACATTCGCCATTAGAACTTCAATCCAATTGCAAAAAAAAGCTAATTTCTAAACATAAAAGGAAACTATTTACATTCCCATTAAGGCTACAAGGGTATCTCGAAGCATATACTTATTTCTCTTCTCCTTGCACTGTTTCGTCTTCTCTGTCTTTCATGCTTTGAAGTATTGGTGACTGTCTCTGGGTACTCCTCTCTCCCGCTCCAGGAATGTTGACTGTGATTAGTTAGGCCGTTATCCTGAGAAATGAGCAAATGAATGGAAGTTATCTCTCGAAATTCATCAAAGTGGGTGCATAAAATATTACATTTTCTTAGTATATTGTAAAATTGCCCCTTTGTCACGTTTGGGTAGTTTCAAAATGGCATTTTTCATTCTTAAGTAGAGTTGCCAACTTAGCAGTCTCTTCTCCTTTCCAGTAGATGGAGCTGTTGAACTGCACATCTAACCTGCAGCCTGAGCTTTCCACAGCTTCGTAAACATACAGTATGGCATATGATAGGCTGTACAGTCCCACCGGCCTAGTTTTGGATTTTTATGTTTCCTGCAAATATATTGCCCTAATCATATTAATTTGCAGTATTCCATTTTGCTTTATTCCCCCTTCCATCATCCAACTCTCCAATCTAATTAGAATGTGAACAGTTGAGTACTAAATCATTAACCATGGAAGTGAATTTCATAGCCTTTCAGCTCAGTGTGGAGAAATTTTTCCTATTGTCTGTTTTAAATCTCCGACATTTAATCTTATACTTATGACCACTCAACTATTAGAAACAATCTGAATCTCTATTGTGCCCCACGCCTTCTTCGTTCCAAGTTAGATCAACCGCTAAAACATAACATGAGAAATAGGAGCAGGAGCAGGAATAGGCCATATGCATCCTGGGCCTGTTCCATTATTCAGTAATATCATAGCTAATCTGATCTTGTCCTCAAATTTACTTACCTGCCAGTCCACATAGCGTGTCTTTCCTTTCTAAAGTCCTCAAATTTGTTGTTACTCACTCAGACAGCCCAAATCCGATCAAAAGTGACCGTCACTGACTGTAGCCGTATAGCTGTGATGTGGTTGCCTGTTTCATCCTTGATTGTTCCTTGGTCCTTTCTTTTCCTTTGGCATCATTATCGAAAAACGTGGGATCAGGATTTCACATATACCCTGACCACATCCAGCTCAAATCTCCACCACCTCTATCTGCCCTCCACTGTCTCTGCTATCAGGCTGTCTAGTCCTGAATGTGTCTTAATTTCCTCTTGTTAAACATTGGAAAGTTCAAAGCCATTGTGTTTGTTGTCTGACAACATATCTTTACCACAGACTCTATCCCCCTCAATTCATATTAATCACAATGGTGCTAACTACTTATGAATTGAAATAGTTAATTTACATTACATCACCCATGTGTATGTGTAAATGAATATATAAAATTATGGATGGGAAGAGGTGATGGGATTACTTTTCCCTTTTCTCCTCCACTGTTGGTTATCCTTAACGAGGTATGATTTAGAGGGATGGTAGGAACTGCAGATGCTGGAGAATCTGCGATAACCAGGTGTAGAGCTGGATGAACACAGCAGGCCAAGCAGCATCAGAGGAGCAGGAAGGCTGACGTTTCGGGCCTAGACCCTTCTTCAGAAACCCTTGGCCTGCTGTGTTCATCCAGCTCTACACCTTGTTGTCTATGAGTTAGAGGGAATGTTTTAAATGTTTTGAATATTGTGATCTTCAATAATAAGCATAAGGCAGGATTTTGTATGTTTAAATTGGAAGAATATTTTATGTTTATTTAAACCACACTCTTAAAATCTAAACATAACAAACCATATTCATTTCCTCTTAAACATACACATATAAAGGTGGAGAGGTATATAAATCAAAGCATGCATTTGTGTTATTAACAGAATTACAAAAAGTAAATGGGGTAAAACATTAGGACCTGAGTTGAGAAATTTCTTCAACTAGACAGTGGAATCTTCTGCCACATAAAGCAGTTGAGACCAGCCATTGAATAGTTTCAAGAAGAAGATAAATATAGTTCTTCGGTCTAAAGTGATCAAAGACTATGGGACGAAGGTGGGAACTTAGTTCTGATCATCCATATTATTAGCCATGATCATAGTGAATGGTGAAGCGGGCTCGCAAGTCTGAATTGCCTATTGTCAATGTTTCTGTAATATGATCAAGCAGAATCAGCTTGGCTTAATGAAGGGAAAATCAGGCCTGACAAATTTACAAGAATTCTTTGAGGAAGTAACAAGCAGGATAGATAAAGGGAAGCAGTGGATGTAATATATTTGGATTTTCAGAATGTGTTAGATAGGGTACCACACATTACTTCGTAGGATAAAAGCCCACGGTGTTGGAGATAGTATATTAGCATTGATGGAGGATCGGTTAAGTACTCAAAGAGAAAGAGTTGGGATAAGGGAGACATTTTTAGGATGACAGTCTATAAATAGTGGAGTGCCACAGGGATTAGAGCTGGGGCTACAATTATTTACAATATATATAATGACCAGGATGAGGAAGGTGAACGGACTAGCCAAGTTTGTGGCTGACTCAAAAATTGGTGGAAAGGCAAGTGGTAAGGATGATGCAAAGAGTTTACAGAGGGATGTGGACAAGTTAAGCAAATAGGCAAAAATCTAAGGGAAAAGGTGAGTTTATGCACTTTGGCAGGAAGAATAGAGGAGCTGCATATTATTTAATCATAGAATCCCTACAGTGTGGAAACAGGCCATTTGGCCCAACAAGTCCACACCGCCCCTCTAACCTCCTCTGCACCCTCTCTAAAGCATCCACATCCTTTTAGTAATGTGGCGACCAGAACTACACGCAGTATTCCAAATGTGGTCGAACCAAAGTCCTATACAACTGTAACATGGCCTGCCAACTCTTGTACTCAACACCCCGTCCGATGAATGAAAGCATGCCATATGCCTTCTTGACCACTCTATCCACCTGCGTTGCCATCTTCAGGGTACAATGAACCTGAAGACCCAGATCTCTCTGTGCATCAATTTTCCCCTGGGCTTTTCCATTTACCGTATAGTTCACTCTTGATTTGGATCTTCCAAAATGCATCACCTCGCATTTGTCTGGATTGAACTCCATCTGCCATTTCTCCGCCCAACTCTCCAATCTTATCAATATTCTGCTGCATTCTCCGACAGTCCCCTTCACTATCTGCTACTCCACCAATCTTAGTGTCATTTGCAAACCTGCTAATCAGACCATCTGTACCTTCCTCCAGATCATTTATGTATGTCACAAACAACAGTGGTCCCAATACGGATCTCTGTGGAACACCACTGGTCACAGTTCTCCATTTGGAGAAACTCCCTTCCACTACAAGTCTCTGTCTCCTGTTGCCCAGCCAGCTCCCTATCCATCTAGCTAGTACACCCTGGACCCCATGCAACTTCACTTTCTCCATCAGCCTACCATGGGAAACCTTATCAAACGCCTTACTGAAGTCCATATATATGACATTTACAGCCCTTCCCTCATCTATCAACTTTGTCACTTCCTCAAAGAATTCAATCAAGTTGGTAAGACATGACCTTCCCTGCACAAAACCACACTGCCTATCACTAATAAGCCCATTTTCTTCCAAATGTAAATAGATCATATCCCTCAGTATCTTCTCCAGCAGCTTCCCCACCACTGACGTCAGGCTCACCAGTCTATAATTACCTGGATTATCCTTGCTACCCTTCTTAAACAAGGGGAAAACATTAGCAATTCTCCAGTTCCCCGGGACCTCACCCATGCTCAAGGATGCTGCAAAGATATCTGTTAAGGCCCCAGCTATTTCCTCTCTCGCTTCCCTCAGTAACCTGGGATAGATCCCATCCGGACCTGGGGACTTGTCGACCCTAATGCCTTTTAGAATACCCAACACTTCCCCCCTCCTTATGCCAACTTGACCTAGAGTAATCAAACCTCTATGTCTAACTTCCAACATCCGTCATGTCCCTCTCCTCAGTGAATACCGACGCAAAGTACTCCTTAAGAATCTCAGAAGCGCAGAAGATCATGAAAGGCATGGATAGGTTAAATCCACGCAGTCTTTTTCCCAGTGTTGGGGAATTGACGACCAGAGAACATCATTTTAAGCTAAGAGAGGAAAGAATACATGGAACCTGAGGAGCAATTTTTTTTTACACAGAGGGTGGTACACATATGGAATGAGCTGCCAGCGGAAGTGGTTGAGGCAGGTACATTAACAACATTTAAAAGGCATTTGGAAGAATACATGGATAGGGAAAGGTTTAAAAGGATATGGGCCAAGTGCAGGGAATTGGGGTTAGTGTGGATGGACGTTTTGGTCAGTGTGGACCAGTTTGGACTGAAGAGCCTGTCGCCATGCTATAGGACTCTGTGACTCTAAATCTGTACCAGACAGCAATGATAAAAGATCTCCCTCCATTTCCGAAGGTGTGTTCAGGAGGGTAGGGGAGGAAGGAGGCTGGGTGTTTACTGTTCATATTTAGAACATGAGAAGGTTCAATTTCTGGCATACGGTAAGTGACAGGATCAGACTGTTCCATGAAGTATGTCATTGAGAATATCATTCATGCCCATGGAGTATTGCCTGCGCAAAGTTTCCAAACATAAATGTCGGTTAGTATGTTCCCAGGGTTTGGGGACAGCAAGGTCCTGACACATGCATTATATAAAACAATATTTGCTGTCTGTTCCTTCTCATTCCTTTCATTCTGAAGGTTCTGTTTCACCCACAAGTGTTGAGTCCTCACTTAGGTGGTTATGGAGAGAGCATTCAACTCTAGATAGAAAAGAATTAGGACACACGTTAACAACTTACTGAAATCTTGAAATTAAGACTGGCAGAATATTGCAGATGCTTGAAATTTGAACTAAAAATAGAAAATTCTGGAACCACTCTGCAGGCCAGGCTGTCACTTTAGAGAAGGACAGAGTGAATTTTTATACATCCATTCCCCACTAGGAGGGTCTTAGGGCTCTCTGCTTCATCCTGGAGCAAAGACCCGAACCATCCCCACCCACCAACACGCTCCTCCGCTTGGCCGAGCTTGTCCTCACCCTGAACAACTTTGCCTCCTCTTTTAACTCCTCTCGTTCTCTTCAGGTAAGAGAGGTGGCCATGGGTACCCACGTGGGCCCCAGTTATACCTGTCTCTTAATTGGGTACATGCAACATTCCTTGTTCCAGTCCTATTCAGGCCCCCACCCACAACTCTTTCTCCAACACATTGATGATATCATCAGTGCTGCTTCCCTCTCTTGTTTGGAATTGGACAAGTTAATCAATTTTGCCTCCAATTTCCACCCTGCCCTCACTTTCACCTGGTCTATCTCTGAGTCTTCCTTTCCCTTCCTTGACATTTCTGTTTCCATTTATGAGGATAGACTGGCCACTAATATCCACTACAAACCCACTGTCTCCCACAGCTACCTGAACTATACATCCTCACACACCACTTCCTATAAAGACTCCATCCCATTCTCTCAGTTCCTCCATCTCCATCGTATATGCTCAGATGAGGCCAACTTCGACAAGGGAGCCTCTGAAATGTCCACCTTCTTCCTCAGCCGAGGATTCCCCAGCTCTGTTATCGACAGAACCCTCAAACAGGTCAGCCCCATCTCCCGCACTTCCGCCCTCACCGCTTCTCTTCCCTCCCGCATCCAGAAGATCGTCAGATGCCATTTCCATCACTTCCAGCAAGATGCCACCACAAGACACACGTTCCCCTCCCCTCCCTTGTCCACCTTCTGCAGGGACCATTCCCTCCGAGGCACTCTGGTCCACACTCCTTCACCCCCAACACACACACACACTCACACTCACAGGTAACCGGCGAAGGTGCCACACCTGCCCATGTACCCCTTCCCTCCCCAGTATCCAAGGGCCCTGTGAAGCAACACTGCACCTGCGCTTCCCAGAATCTAATCTACTGTATTCACTGCTCACAATGTGGTCTCCTCTACACTGGGGAAACAAAGCGTAGACTGAATGACCGCTTCACAGAACATCTATGTTCTGCTCGCAATTAACGCACCACCCTGTTCCCTGGCCAACATCTCTGTCTCTGGCTTGCTGAAGTGTTCTAGTGAAGCTGAACGCAAGCTGGACGAACAACACCTCATTTTCCGCTTGGGACCCTGCAGCCCTCCGGACTCAATACCGAGTTCAAAAATTTTAGGGCCTAAATTCTCCCATGTCCCAGCCCCCTGCCCCACACACCAGGCCCAAATACCACATAGCCTGCCATTACACACCACCTGTTGTTAATCGCTAATAGTCCCCATTAACAACTATTCACCCTCCCAGCCTGATCATCATCAACTCTTTGTCTGTCCCACTGCTCTTCTCTGTCTTTATGCTCTATCCTATCGTTTACTCCCTACCCCATGCCCCACCCTTTTTCTGCATATAAACTGACATTTTCCCAGCTACCAACAGTTCTGAGGAAGGGTCACTGGACCAAAACGTCTTTTTTTTCCCTTCATAGATGCTGCCAGACCCACTGAGCTTTCTCAGCAACTTTGTTTTTGTTCCTGTGTTAACTTTTACACTTTGTGTTTAGAGTGAAATAAATTGCTATTGAAACTATTAAATGATATATTGGTGTCAGAGCTTGTCCTTCATTATTGCTTTCCTAACTTCAGTTTAATGGGAATATTCCATGATCAATCTGTGTGACAATATGGACTGTCTGTTTTGGTGAGTCAATTGCACTTGGTGCGTCGATGAGCAACATTCACACCTTGATTCACTTCCAGGCTATTAGTACTAGATGTTTTGAAGGAGTTTTTCAGTATTGATGGGGCTGGGTGTACCTTTGATAACAGGGTGTAGAGCTGGATGAACACAGCAGCCAAGCAGCATCAGAGGAGCAGGAAGGCTGAAGTTTCAGGCCTAGACCCTTCTACAGAAATGGGGGAGGGGATTTCTGAAATAAATAGCGAGAGAGTGGGAGGCAGATAGAAGATGGATAGAGGAGAAGATAGGTGGAGACGAGACAGACAGGTGAAAGAGGC
The DNA here is from genome assembly GCA_024137785.1 of Ginglymostoma cirratum. Taxonomy (NCBI): domain Eukaryota; kingdom Metazoa; phylum Chordata; class Chondrichthyes; order Orectolobiformes; family Ginglymostomatidae; genus Ginglymostoma; species Ginglymostoma cirratum. The sequence continues at coordinate 592,801 of JAHRHZ010000223.1, read as the reverse complement.
GGGGATGGAGCCAGTAAAGGTGAGTGTAGGTAGGAAGGAGATAAGTCAGTCCAGGGAGGACAGACAGGTCAAGGGGGCGGGAAGAGGTTAGTAGGTAGGAGATGGGAGTGGGGCTTGAGGTGGGAGGAGGGGATAGGTGAGAGGAAGGACAGGTTAGGGAGGCGGGGACGAGCTGGGCTGGTTTTGGGATGCGGTAGGGGGAGGGGAGATTTTGAAGCTTGTGAAGTCCACATTGATACCATTGGGCTGCAGGGTTCCCAAGCGGAATATGATTTGCTGTTCCTGCAGCCTTCGGACATGTTGTCTGAGGAATGGGAGGGGGCGTTGAAATGGTCCGCGACTGGGAGGTGTACTTGTTTATTGCGAACCGAGCGTAGGTGTTCTGCAAAGCGGTCCCCAAGCCTCTACTTGGTTTCCCCGATGTCGAGGAGGCCACAACGGGAGCAGCGGATGCAGTATACCGCATTAGCAGATGTGCAGGTGAACATCTGCTTGATGTGGAAAGTCTTCTTGGGGCCTGGGATGGGGGTGAGGGGGGAGGTGTAGGGGCAGGTGTAGCACTTCCTGCGGTTGCAGGGAAAAGTGCCAGGTGGGGGTGGGGCTGGAGGGGAGTGTGGAGGGGACACTGGGAGTCACAGAGAGAGTGGTCCCTCCGGAAAGCAGATAAGGGTGGGGAGGGGAAAATGTCTTTGGTAGTGGGGTCGGATTGCAGATGGCGGAAGTGTCGGAGGATCCAAAGCAGCCAGTTGGGTTTTTGTAGCAATTCAGCAGCTTTGTGGTCACTTATACAGACACGAGTCTTTTTTTTATTTCCCAATTGTTCTTTAGGAAATTTAAATTGTCAGATGATCCACGATGGGGTTTGAACATGTTTTCTTAAGAGTTCCTCATGTCCTTTGTACCCGGTAACATAACCACTACATAACCACATCCTGGAAGTGGCATTTTCTGGTTCTGGACACAGTTTCAGTGCCTGTGAAATGAGTGACCGTACATTATGTTAATATATTTCTCTCCTTTTAGCATAAGGTCTGTTCTCATATTGTCTGTTGTACACAGGGTGAAATTGTTTGTTGTAGTCTACATTATCTAATCTCTCTCGAATCCTAAAGGCAGTTAGTTTGATAAAAATCAAAAGAACTGCAGATGCTGCTCATCCGAGGAAGGGTCACTGGACCTGAAACGTTAACTCTGATTAGTCTTCGCAGATGCTGCCAGATCCGCGAAATTTTTCTGGCAACTTCTGTTTTTGTTTCAGTTAGTTTGATGTTATTTTTGACACTTCCCTGTTTCTGCTTCATACTAGGTTCTTGAACTGTTTCATGTCAAGGACAAATTGACAGCTCGTCAATTTCAGAGAGTGGCAACGATGACTTTCCTCTCGATGGTAAAGGAACAACCTGAGCTTGCTGATAAGTACCTCCTGAAGCCTCTACTTGCTCCTCTGATCTGCTGCTTGGATGTCAAAGGTACAGAGATAGACAAACACCAACATTTGAAGGTGATCTGTTAGCTGAATTACTGGTGCCCACTTGAACAGTGAGCATTGGCTGAAAGCTAGGGAGATAAAGGTTGTGGTGAGTGAGAGTGGGAGTTAGAATAAGAGAATCCTTTCATCTTTTCAGAAGAATTTAACCTTCAGAATTGACAATCATAGTTGTAAAAGTGCTCAAAGTCCTTCCCCGCTCTGCCTACTTCACCTCCCATTTTTAAGGCAGCAGTTCATAGAACATTGCTTATGTTTGACTAAGTTTCTTAGCTAATGCAGTGAATGAAACCATTTCATCACAATGACAGGAAAAGCTTAAAATTAAGTCTAACATTGCCATTACCTTAAAACTCCAATTGCATGCAATAGGTTAATAATTGATTCTTCAAGTATAACTTTACAGTGACTTGGTTAATATTAACTCAAAAAATGCATCATTTCTTGGGACTTAACCTGTTATAAATTAAAACACAATCCCTACAGACCACACAGGTAAAAGTTCCAAAATCATTCTAATGTCAGAGTGTTTGTTTGTTTATATAGAATATTGCAAAAATGTTGATGGTATAATATTTGATCTCTTGTAACCCTTACAATCTGGAGTAAAAGAAGTAAGTTACAATGGAGTGGGGTGCGTACATGACATTGTGCTGTCTGTTAACTGCTCTGTCTTTGTAATTTCCTAATTGGACCGCGGTCAGATTTCTACCTCCAGTGAGGTAGATGTTGTGTACCTGCTGACAACATTGAACAAATGTCTCACATTTGAACAAATGCATCATGAATGGTAACAGATCAGCCCTTTAATCGTTCCTTGTTTTCTAGTTATTTTTGAAGCAACCTGTTCAAAGACAGTTCTACACACCTCTAAAGCAGGTGGGACTTTAACCCAGCCTCCAAGCTCAGAGGTAGGGACACTACCATTGTGCCACAAGAACCCCTGTATTTCTTTTCTATTAAGTGCAAAAATGAAATCTACACCAGCTGATTTGATTTTTGTCCTGAACCACATCCATAGAGTGTAACCTCTCTCCACTATTACAAACCTATCAGCTCCCTGCCTACTTGCTTCAGGCACTCTTAACTCAGCTGTCATTTCGAGTCATACAGCATAGAAACAGGTCCCTTGGCTCACCGTGCCTATGCTGACCAACAAATAGCAAACTACACTAATCTCATATACCTGCTGTAGGTCCATAGCCTACTGTGCACCGGCATTTTAAGTGTTCATCTGGATGCTTCTTAAATATTGTGAGAGTACTTGCCTCCACCACTCTCTTAGGTGACACGTTCCACATTTCTACCACTCTTTAGGTTCCAAAAATTTTCCTCCACATCTGAACCTTGCTGTCTGGTCTTAGACACATTTGCCATGGGGAAAAGATTCCAACAATCTACCCTGTCTAAGCCTCTCAGGATTTTGTATACCTCAATCAGATCTCCTTTAGCCTCCTCTGCTTCAGGGAATATAAACCCAGTCTATCCAGTTTCTCCTCATAATTGAGACTTTTCATCCCAGGCAACATCCTGGTGATTCTCCTCTGCACCCTCTCCAGTGCAATCATGTTCTCTCAATAGTGTGGCGACCAGAAGATACTGAGAGACAAGATATATGCGCATTTGGAGGAAAATGGACTAGTTAGTGACAGGCAGCATGATTTTGTCTGGGGAAGGTTATGTCTCACCAACCTGATTGAATTTTTTGAAGAGGTAATTGATGAGAGAAAGGCTGTGGATATAGTTTATATGGACTCTAGTAAGGCATTTGATAAAGTCCCACATGGCAGGATGGTACAAAAACTAAAACCACAAGGGATTTGGGGTGGCCTGGCCAGATGGATACAAAACTGGCTTAGTCTGAGAGGATAGAGGGTAATGGTGGAAGGATGTTTTTCAGAATGAAGACCGGTGAGTAGTGGTGTTCCACAGGGGTCAGTCTTAGGACCTTTGTTGCTTGTAGTATGTATAAATAATCTAGAGGAAAATGTGGGTGGTCTGATAAGCAAGTTTGCTGATGACACGAAGATTGATGGAGTCGCTGATAGTGCCAACAATTGTGAAAGTATACAGCAGGATATAGATAGATTGGTGACTTCGGCACAGAAATGGCAGATGGAGTTTAATCCAGACAAATGTGAAGTGATGCATTTTGGAGGATCAAATTTAGGTGTGAATTATATTGTAAATGGCAGATCCCTTAGGAACATTAACATTTAGATGGATCTGGGCCTGCAGGTCCACAGTTCCCTGAAAGTGGCAACACAGGTAGCCAAAGTAATTAAGAAGGCATATGGCATGCTTGCCTTCATTGGCCGGGGGGTGGAGTACAAGAGTTGGCAAAACATGTTGCAGCAATATAAGAGCCTTGTTAGGCTGCATTTAGAGTATTGTGTGCAGTTTTGGTGACCACACTACCAGAAGGATGTGGAAGCTTTGAAGAGAGTACGGAGAAGGTTCACCAGGATGTTGGCTGGTCTCTAGGACATTGACCATGAGGAAAGGTTAAAAAGACTAGGATTGTTTTCACTGGAATGATTGCAGCTGAGAGGAGACCTGATAGAGGTCTACAAAATTATGAGAGGCATAGAAAGGTGGATAGTCAGAAGCTTTTTCCCAAGGTTGAAGTTCCAATTGCAAGGGGACACAGGTTCAAGGTGAGAGGGGGAAGGTTTAAGGGAGGTGTGCAAGGGAAGTTTTTCACACAGAGTGTGGCAGCAGGCTGGAATGCACTACCAGAAGAGGTGGTGGAAGCGGGCACATTGAAGACATTTAAGAGGCACCTAGATGGGTACATGAATAGGGAGGAAATAGGGGGATACGAATCGAAAAATGGCAGGTTTGTGTTTAGATTAATTAGGGCACGATGGTCAGCAAAGGCTTGGAGGGCAGAAGGGCCTGTTCCTGTGCTGTACTTTTTCATTTGTTTATTTGTTCAGAACAGCACACAGTATTCCATTTGTGGCCTAAGCAATACTCTATAAATTTGCAATAAGACTAGGTATAAACAATTGTGCAGACCACTTGTTAAGAATGGCCTGCTTCTGTGCTATGGACTCAATGTAAAGGGTGTTGGAGTTGTTCATTGAACACAGATTTGCAGCAATGTGAAATTAAACAAGTGTGTAGTGAACTTAATATTTGAATTATAATTGACTGTAACCAATACCTAACACTCAGCAACCAGCATGTCAGGCAGTATCTGTTGAGAGAGGAATATAATTAAGTATCAAATCAATGACTTTTCATCAAACTGGTATCCGATACTGTCTAACTTGTTGAATAGTTCCAGCAAACTCTATTCACATTCGTATCCCTGCAATGATTCGTCTTGTGCACAAGTGTGATGTTTCCATGCTACCGCATTAACTATGCTTGTAGTCTCTCTGAATGGGTACAAAATTAATGTGAGGTGTATGTTATTGACTTAAGATCCCCAAGTGAGTGTCACAGAGTATTACGGCACTGAAAGATGACATATCAAGCACCTATCTACCTTTACCTATTTCCCAGCAAAATATTCATCCAACTACTGATAGTTTTGTCTCTACAATCCTTTCAGACAGTGAGTTCCAGAAATCCACCACCCTCTGTGTGAAAACAAATTTCCTTTTTGCCTTAAATCTATGCCTCCTGGTTATCAATTCTTCCACTATGGGGAAAGGTTTCTTCCTGTCTATGTGTGCCCCTCATAATTTTGAACACCTCAGTCAGGTTCCCCCTCAGCCTTCTTTGCCTTAACAAAAACACTACAGTCTATCTACCGTCTCTTCATAGCTGAAACGCTCCAGCCCGAGTGAGATCCTTGTGAATTTCCTCTGTCCTCTCCGGTGCAATCACATCCTTCTTATAGTGTGACAACCAGAACTGCACACAGTACTCCAGCTGTGGCCAAACTAATGTGCTGTACAGCTTTTTCATAAACTGCCTGCTCTTGTATTCGATGCCATGACTAATAAAAGCAGGTATCCCATATGCCTCCTTTAACCACCTTATTTACCCATCGTACTGCGTTCAAGGATCTATGGATATGCACACGAGGGTCCCTCTGATTCTCTGTACCTTCTAGGGTCCTGCCATTCATCATGCACTCCCATGCCCTATTAGCCTTCTCAAACGCATTTCCTCTCACTTTTCCAGATGAAATTCCATTTGCTATTATTCAGCTAATCTGCCTGTCTGAATCATCTGGCACCCTAAGGCTTTCCTCCTTGCTGATTACCAACCACCTTTTTGTGTCACCTGCAAACTTACTGTTCAAGCTTCTTACATTTGTGGCTAGGTTATTAATATACACTGCCAACAGCAAGAAATCCAGCATCAAAGCTTGCAGTATGCCACTGGACACAGACTTTCAGTCACAAAAGCAACCTTCAACTAGCACCCTCTGCCTCCTGCCACTAAGCCAGTTTTGGAAACAATTTGCCAAATTACCCAGCATCCCATGGATACATTGTCAAATGCCTTATTGAAGTCCATGCAAACTCCATCACTGCACTCCTCTCATCTACAAAGCTAGTCATCATCTCAAAATTAAATCAAATTTGTTAGACAAGATCTCCCCCCAATAAAATTATCCTGAATCGATCTTTGTCTCTCCAAGTGGAGGTTAATTCTGTTGCTCGATGTTTTCCAAGTTTCACCACCACTGTTGTTAGACTCACGAGCGTATAGTTCCCTGGTTTATCTGTACCAACCTTCTTGAATGGAGGTACCATATTATGTATCTTCCAGTCCGTTGGCCAGAGACCATTTGGAAATGAATGTCGGAACCCCTGCAATATCCTCCCTTACCTCTGAAGTTAACTTGGAATACACCTCATCTGAGCCTAGAGGTTTACCCAATTTTAAGCCGGCTAAAACCACTAATATCTCCTTCATCTTAATGTTGATTTGTTTCCAGAATGTCACAGTCTCCCTCTTTGATTTCTGAACCTACGTCATCCTCTGTAGAGAATACAAATGCAAAGTTCTCAAACAGGACCATACCTACATCATCTACTTCCAAACACACACATCTCCACTTTGGTCCTTACTGGCTCCTCCTATTTTTCTGGTTATCCTCTTGCTATTTTATCCTCATTATATACTTATATTTTATCGTACTTATAAAATTTGGATTTCCCTTTATTTTTACCCGACCGTGTTTTCTCATGTCCCCTCTTCACTCTCAATTTTTTTCTTATGTAAAACTCTGCACTTTCTCTAATTAAAAACCGAACGAACTGTGGATGCTGTAAATCGGGAACAAAAACAAAGTTGCTGGACAAGCTCAACAGGTCTGGCAGCATCTGTGAAGGAAAAAAGCAGAGTTAACGTTTCGGATCAAGTGACCCTTCCTCAGAAATAATAGGAACTGCAGATGCTGGAGAATCTGAGATAACAAGGTGTAGAGCTGGACGAACACAGCAGGCCAAGCAGCATCAGAGGAGCAGGAA
>JAHRHZ010000223.1:542688-585477 GCA_024137785.1 Ginglymostoma cirratum | reverse complement strand
GATGCTGCTTGGCCTACTGTGTTTGTCCAGCTCTACACCTTGTTATCACCCTTCCTCAGAACTTCTGTTTTTAGCCCTTGACGTCTACTGTAAATTTCTTTTGTTTTCTTAAACAACCCTATACATCCCTTCACATCCAGTGTTCCCTGGTTTATTTCTTCACCCTGTCCACTTTGGCCAGGTCCTGACTTGTTGTACTAAAAATCTGTCTTTCCCCAGTTCAGAATCTTTGTTCCTGGTCCTTGTCCTACTTTGTCCTTTCCCGTAAACCACTGCTTCAAATCTTACAAAATTCTAACAGGACTGGACAGGGTAGATGCAGGGAGGATGTTCCCAATGGTGGGTGTGTCAAGAACCAGGAGTCACGGTATAAGGATTCGGGGTGGATGACTTGGGAAGGAGATGAACAGACATTTTTTTCACCCAAGGAGTGGTGGGCCTGTGGAATTCATTACCACAGAAAGTAGTTGATGCCAAAACATTGAATGTATTCAAGAGGCAACTAGATATAGCACTTGGGACTGATGGGATCAAAGGTTATGGGGGGAGAGCAGGATTAGGCTATTGAGTTGGACGATCAGCCATGATAGTGAAAAATGGCAGAGCAGACGAAGGGCTGAATGGCCTCCTCCTGGTCCTATCTTCTACGTTTCTATGTGTATGGAGTTATGATCATGATCACTGAAATGCTCTCCCATTGACACTTCAATCACTTGCCTGGTTTTGTTCCCTAAAATTAGGCCCCACACTGTCTTGTAGGACTTTGAAAAGCTTGAATACATTTTAAGAATTCGGCCCCTCTAAACCTTTCACATTTTTTCTATCCCAGTAAATATTGGGGAAATTGAAATCCACTTTTAATATTATCTTATTGTGAGTGGTGTGCAGAGATATGGGGAACAGGCAGGAGATTGACACTAGGTAATGGAACTGGTGCAGCATGATGGACTGAATAGTTTCCTTCTATGCCATGATGATCCTGTGATTCTATTATTATTTTTATACTTCTCTGAGATTTGCCCAGATATCTGCCATTTTATCTCTCTCTGCCTGTATGGGGCATTTTCGTACACTTCCAGCAATGTGATTTCCCTCTTTTTGTTTTTACATTCTACCCGTTTGGCCTCTGTTGAAGAACATTCTTTGATATCATGCTTCCTGATTGCATCAATTGACTCCTTGATCAATATTCTAACACCACCACCTCTTTAACATAGCCATAATACTATAAGAAATAGGAACAGGAGTAGGTTGTTAAGCCCCTTGAGCATGTTCCAACATTCAGTAGGATCATAGCTGATCCAACATTCCTCACGTCCACTTTCTTGCTCTTTCCCCATAACCTTTGATTTCCCGACAGACAGATACTTGATCAGTCTCAGCCTTAAATATACATAAGGACTGTGCCCCCATAGCTGTCTGTGGCAAGGAGTTCCAAAGACACTCAGCCCTCTGAGAGAAGAAACTCCTCCTCATCTGAGTCTTTTCCTGCCTCGCCTGAAGAGTTTTTACCCCAGTACTACCCCTCCCTCAGCCACATCTCTGTGATTGTAATGATATCACCCCCAGGTGTTAGTCAGCTCCTCCAAATCATCTGCCTTACTCACAAGACTCCTTTAATTAAAATTAAAACCATATAACTTTGCCATGATTCCTTGTGCCATTGCTCGACCATATATGCTCCGCCTGCCAGAATGACATGGCTTTTCTCCTGCACCTGTCTGTCCACTGCCCCCTGTTGCACCTTCACTCTATATAACCCATCCTCCTGACACGTTAGTTTACATCCCCACAAAAGCACTAACCAGCAAGGATGTTTGTCCCCTTGCCGTTCAGGTGCAACTCGTCAGACTTGTAAAAGTCCCATGTTCCCCAGGACAGACCCAATGATCCAAGAATCTATAGCCCTTCCTCCTGAATCAGTTTTTCAGCTGTGTATTCATCTGCCCTGTCCATTTATTTCTGTAGTCATGAGCATGTGGCACCAGGAGTAATCCACAGATTATAACCATTGAGCTCCTGCTTTTCAATCTACCACTTAGCTCCCTCCCTTTCTACCTATGTCTTTGGAACCAGTGTGTATCATGATATCTGGCTGTTCGTCCTTCCCCTTCAGGATGCCTTGAAGCTGTTCAGTGCCATCATTGACTATAGCCCCAGGCAGGCAAGTCACCATCCTGGAGTCACATCTGTGCCTGCAGACTAGTCTGAAGGTACCCCTACCAATTGAGTCTTCAACCCAGATTGCTCGTTTTCTGTTCCTTGACTTGTACATTTGGACTCTGGGTGCACTCCCCAGAAAAGCTACTCTTGAATGAGGTGTGTTTTTTTTTGACTACCTGCCTGCCCGTGTTCTTCTGACTGATGGCTACTATCTTTCTCTGACTGCACTTCCTTAAACTACAGACGCGCCATGTCTAAAAATGTGCTATTGGAATAATTCTCAGCCTTGCAGGTGCACTGCTATACCTTCAGATGATGCTCAAAAATCTGGTTGAACCGATGGGCTTTAACCAAACTTTAAGCCAAACAAAAAAGCTTACTTGTGCTGTTAACTCTTAAACTGTAGATTAGCAGAAAGCAGACAATTATCGCCCTTACTGACAAATCAGCTCCCCCATCTGTGCCTATAAATTCTTTCTTTATGTTTGTAAAATTGTGGCTTGAAGCTGCTCTGACCTCATTGGAGGGGAGTAGAGAATTTCATTCATCAGCCTGGGATTGGTTTAATGTGTCTTTGACAGTGTCTCCCAGTCTCTCCCCTTCCTTTCTTTTGAGGTTTGGCTGTGGTGAATGTTTCGTGTTCTCTTAGCTGTTGACATCCAGGGAAGTTGAACAGCAAAAGGTTCAAAATTGAAATTTCTTTCTGCTCTTCCTGCAGTCCAGACATGTTTATAAATTTGAGAGATGGACTGAGGAGTATCAGATTCCTGGTGTGAAAAATCCGTTCCTTTACTAGGGATTGGTTTGATATTTCCTTGTGCATCCACAGATATCTCCTGGTGTGTTTTGTTTTAAGTAGTTTACTCAAAGACAAAACAGTGTCATTTTATATTCACTCAATTCTCTTTCCCTCCAGCACGCATAGTTTCTTGCTGAGGTACTGATTTGGGATACCTAGTTGACCTCTGATACTTCACCAAAATTCCCATTCTCTATTTGTGGCTTTAAACTGTATATGTGCACTTACTCTTGTAGCAGCAGTCACTGATATTCACCTTGATGGCAAATGCTGGTAGATTTTCTCCTCCACACATGTTTGTGATTGTACAAAAGATAGAAAGCAGTTAAGGGCTTAGAAATTGTGGGTTTTCTGGGAAAGGGCAGTAACTTTATATTTTTGTAAGTGGAATTGGGGACATTATTGTAGTCACTGGAATGATTTAGTCAAAGGAATACAAAGCATTATTCTGGCTTTGCAATGTGAGGCGGTGTGAAATGGTTCCAGATGAAACTGTTCAACATGAGTCAGTCAGCGATTTTAATGAATTGCTTTTATGTTATTGACTGTTCACTTTTTCTCTGCCTGTAGTGTACTTGCCAAATTTTACTAGACTACTAATCTCATGGGTTTAATTTATTTTAATAACATGGTTGAGAAATGCTTATTACTTTTAGTTCCTTGTGGGTGAATTTCATCAGTATGATTTCATTAACCTGCCTGCCAGCACAACGACATCCTTTGCCAAGAACCCATTAACAAGGAACCGCAATTAAATATTAAGAATTTCATCAGTTCACTGCAACTGAATCCTTTATCCTTTGATTTTTATCTCCTTTCTATACATGGAGCAGGAGAAAGTGGAAAACAGAAGACAGGATTGGGGAGGAGGGATGGGACCAGGGGGGTAAGATTAGGGCAGGGATCCTACGCAGAAAAAGTAAACCTAGACTAGAGTCTTAATTCTTTCTCCCTGTTTTCTGCTCATTTCACACTGACTTATTTGTTGCTAAACAATGGGAAGCTCATAGTTCATCCTTATGATGCATCTTTCACTGTTTTTATTCAGTCATGGGATGTGGGTGACACTGGATGGGCCAACATGTATTGCCTATCCTTGGTTGATAGTGGAGGCAGAGACCCTAAACTCTTTTTAAAAAGTACCTGAACCTGTGCCTTAATTACTGTAAACTACAGGTTATGGGGCTTGTGCCGGCAGTTGGGATTAGAAAGGAAGGCTGGGTGTCTTTCGGTCAGCATGGACAAGATGGGGCCAGATGGACCCCTTCTGTGCTGTATTATTTCTATGCTTCTACGGTGGTTATCTTTGATCAGGAAATGTTGGGCGACCTTCTTACTGCAGTCACATTCTTCCATTAGTGTGCTGTGTGACTGGGGATGGAGAAGCAGCCCCTGTATTTAACTCAACTCTGTACTCTGTTCCTTCCTTTCAGAAGTGGTGGAGGGTTATAGACAGGTGGGCACAGTGATTGTGGAAGAGTCAGACCTGACCTGTTGTGTGGACGATATATATAAGGTAAGACTGACATATTTGTTTCTAAAGTAGTTTGCTTTGCTCAGGGCCCTGATTGGAGACGAACTGCGTATCAGCTAAAGATGTGTTATGGAACCAAGCTGTGTGAGGTCTGTGTTAGTGCAAGGCTCCAACTAGGTGCTTGGGTTAAACGGCATTTGCAGCTCATTCCTTTTCCTGTTCTTGTACTTACGATTGTGGGAGTTACACAATCACTATAGTGTCAACACTGAAGTTACAATTGTGATTTAAGTAGATCAGGCGTCAGGCCAGTGAATCATGCAAAGAGAACCACCTCAACACAAAATATAAACCACATTTTTGCATTGCAGAGCAGAAAGTTCATGTGGGCATGATACAAGTTTTAGCTGGCTCTGTAATGTTCTTCAAGGAAGAATCCGTGCCTGGTCTCGCCTGCATGTGACTCCAGATCCAGAGCAATGTGGTTGACTCTCAGCTGCCCTCTGAATTGGCTTAGCAAGCTACTCAGTTGTAACAATCACAACGAAGTCTCAATGAAGAATTAATACTGGACAAATCACCTGGCATTGACCTAGCTACAGGAAATAACAATGGCATAAATAGTCATGTTGACCCTGCAAAGTCTCCCTTACTAACATCTGGCAGTTGGTGCTAAAATTGGGAGAACAGTCTCAATGTCTAGTCAAACAACAGCCTGACATAGCCATACTCACAGAATGATATCATACTCACAGAATCACAGCTTAAAGGCAATGTCCTAGACACCACCATCACCATTCCTGGATGTGTGCTGTCCAGCAGCAGGATAGACCTAGTAGAGGTGATATACAGGCAGGAGGGAGTTGCCCTTGGAGACTTTGAACCCCATGAAGTCCCATGGCTTCAGGTAAACATAGTCAAGGAAACCTCCTGCTGATGTCACACTGAGGGTGGGCCAGGGGGCAAAATGTACTCATGGTGGTTGATTTCAATGTCCACCACCAAGAGTGGCTCAGTAGCAGCTCTTCTAATCGAGGTGGTTGGGCCCTAAAGGATATAGCTTCTGAATTGGGTCTGCAGCATGTGGTGAGGGAAGCAACAAGAGGGAAAAACATACTTGACCTGATCATCACCAGTCTGTCAGCTGCAAATGCAGCTGTCCATGATGGTGTCAGTAAGAGTGACCACTGCACAATCCTTGTGGACACGAAGTCTGGCCTTCACATTGAGAATATGCTCCACCATGTTGTGTGGCACTATCACGATCCTAAATGGGACAAACTTCAAAGAGATGTAGCAACTCAAGACTGTACATCCATGAAGCACTCTGGGCCATCAACAGCAGCAGAATTGTACCCAACACGCTCTGCAGCCTCATGGCCTGACATATCCCCCACTCCATTATCACCAAGCCAGGGGTTCAATCCTGATTCCATGGAGAGTGCAGAAGGACATCCCAGGAGCAGTACCTAAAAGTGAGGTGTCAACCTGGTGAAGCTACCGAACAGGAGTACTTGCATGCTAAACAGTATAAGCAGCAAGAGATAGGCACAGCTAAGCAATTCTGCAACCAGTGGATCTGATCTAAGCCCTGCAGTCCTGCCACATCCAGTCGTGAGTGGTTAAACAACTCACTGGAGGAGGACGCTCCACAAATATCCCCATCTTTAGTGATGGAAGGGCCAACATTTCAGCACAAAAAGTAAGGCTGAAACATTCACAGCAATCTTCAGCCAGAAATGCTGAGTGGATGATCCTTCTCAGCCTCATTCAGTAGTACCCAGAATCACAGATGCCAGTCTTCAGCCAATTTGATTCATTCCACGTGATATCAAGAAATGGTTGGAGGCATTGGATATTCCAAAAGCTGTGGGCGCAGACAACATTCTGGCAATAGTACTTAAAACTTGTGCTCCAGAACTTGGCGCTCCTGTAGCCGAACAGTTCCGGTACAGTTATAACATCTACCCAACAATGTAGAACATTGCCCAGGTCACAGTAAGCAGGACAAATCCAACCCGGCCAAATACTGCCCCGTTAGTCTACTGTCGATCATCAGTTAAGTGAGGGAAGGTGTCATCTACTATCAAGCAGCACCTGCTCAGAAATAACCTGCTACCTGCTCAGTGACACCCTGTTTGGGATCTGCCCGGACCATTCAGCTCCTAACCTCATAGAAGCCTTGGTTCAAACATAGACAAAAGAGCTGAATTCCAGAGGTGAGATGAGAGTGACAGCCCTTGACACCAAGGCTGCAATCAGCGGAGTGTGGCATCAAGGAGCCCATGCCAAAGTGGGATCAGTGAACACCATGTGAAAACTCTCTGCTGGTTAGAGTCATACCTGGCACAAAGGAAGATGGTCTTGGCTGTTCTAGGTCAGTCGTCTCATCTCCATGAATCTGTACAGGAGTTCCTCAGGGTAGTGTCCTACGCTCAACCATCTTCAGTTGCTTCATCAATGACCTTTCTTCCATCATAAGGTCAGAAGTGGGGATGTTCACTGATGATTGCACAAAGTTCAACATCATTCGTGACTCGTCATACTGAAGCAGCCTAAGTTCATATGCATCAAAATCTGAATAATATTGAAGCTTAGGCTTGACAAATGGCAAGTAACATCTGTGCCACATAAATGCCAGGTAATGGCCATCTCCAATAAGACACAATCTAACAACCAGCCCTTGACGTTCAATGGTGTTACTTTCACTGAATCCCACATTATCAAATATTTGGGGTTATCATTGACCAGAAATTCAACTGAACTCGCCACATAAACACAATGCCTACAGGAGCAGTTCAGAGGCTAGGAATACTGTGGTGACTAACTCACCACCTGACTCCCCAAAACCTGTCCATCATTGACAAGGCACAAGTCAGGAATGTGATGGAATACTCTCCACTTTTTTGGATGGAAGCAGGTCCAAACCTCAGATCCACCCCACAACCACTTCCATCTAGAAGGACAAGGGCATCAGATAACTGGGAACATCACCATGTGCAAGTTCCCTCCAAACCGCGCACCATCCTGAATTAGAAATATACCATTGCTCATTCACTGTCGCAGGGTCAAACTCCTGGAATTCGCTCCTTAACGGCCTTGTGATTCAACCTACAGCACATGGACTGCAGCGGTTCAAGAAGGAAGCTCACCACCACCTTCTCAAAGGCAGCTAGTCACAAGCAATAAATGCTGCCTAGCCTTCTACGTCCATGTCCGACAAGTGCCTTAAAAAAACATTATTGATGAGGAGACTATTTCATATGCCAATTAGTGCGGATGCAAGTTCAAAAGCAAACACAATGTCAATCTGTATGTAAGGTAATTAAATAATAATCAGAGTCATCTGAAGGAACTGTACAATACTTTGATCAGTTGCGGTTTGAGTACTGGAACTGTTGCTGCTCACTGGACCAAAAGGTGTAAAAGCAGATCAAGTTCTAAGTGTCAGTCAATTGAGTCATGAGAAAGGAATTGAGAGTGGTCCTTAAGGAGACATCCTGTAAATTAGTGAAAGTTAATTCTGTGCTACGTTAGAAATTAAGCCACTGCAGGAAAGGCTATAAATTGTTCAAAGGACAAGAGATTTCCCTTGGAAGGATGAGCTATATGTGACAAATGGTTTGCTGAATTTCACTTATTAAGCAAGAGCAGAGAAAACCGAATTTGCTTTTTTGACAGACAATTGGGTATGTGGAATAGATTGTAAGGAGAAAGTGCAGGGGAAGCATAGTGGCCTAAAGTGGATAAATCACCTGGATTAGATGGACTGCCCCCCAGAGTTCTGAAGGAGATTGCTGAGGAGATTGTAGAGGCATTGGTGGTGACCTTTCAGGAATCACTGGAGTCAGGAGGATTCCAGAGGTGTGGAAAATGGCTGATGTAACTTCCCTGACTAAGAAGGAAGTGAGGCAGAAGTTGGTAAATTATAGGCCAGTTAACCTGACCTCAGTTGTTGGTAAGAATTGGGGAGATAATGGCCTAGTGGTATTATGGCTAGACTATTAATCCAGAGATCCAGGTAATGTTCTGAGGACCTGTGTTCGAATCTTGCCCTGGCAGATAGTGAAGTTTGAATTCAAAAGCAAAATAATCTGGAATTAAGAGTCTAATGTTGACCATGAAACCATTGCCGATTGTCGGGAAAAACCTTTAGGAAAGAAACTGCCATCCTCACCTGATCTGGCTTATATGTGACTCCAGGGACACAGAAATGTGGTTGACTCTTAACTGCCCTCTGGGCAATTAGAGTTAGGCAGTGTGGGCTGTGTTATGAAGAAGAACATGAATTTAAAACACAGCCATACAGAGCAGAACACAAGTGGCATGATGGGTGGTAAAAAGAAATGGATCCTGTAGGAGAAGATTGAAATACAAAGCTATAAGTTGTAACATTTGCTAACTCATTCTGTAACTATGTTGCAACGAAGGAGTTCAGTATTAATGAAAAACTGATGCGAGCATGGAAAAATGGTAGATTCCGCCCTGAAGAAGGAAGACCAAACGTGCCGTCATACCAGGGATCCACCACTGACGTGATCTTGAGAAACACTTATTAGAATGGATCCTTGAAAATTGTTAGTGGTTATGTCATCACCAGAACTGCAATATGCTCACATGGGCCAAATCAAATTCTGAATCCAGCAAGGATTTCAGATTGATAGCTAGTTGGTATAGCCACTTTATGAAACAAAACAGGTTAGTGTTGCAACAGAAGACCAAGATTGCTCAGAGATGTCTGAAAGACAGTGTTATAAAACAAAGAACTGTGGATGCCGGAAATCTAAAACAAAAACAGATTGCTTATGAACCTCAACAGGTCTGGCAGCATCTGTGGGAAGAAAGGAGAGTTAATGTTTTGAATCTGGTGTCTCTTCATCAGAACTGTTAACCGTTCTGAAAAAGTGGAATTTATGCTAAGGTGAAGTAGGGGTTTAGGGATCAAAGGAGAGGTTAGCGGACAGGTGTAGAGGGAGCCCAGAGGGAGACAAATATGAAAGGGATAGATAAACAAGATTATGAATAGCAGGCCAGGACAGAAGAAAAGCTGAGTAAGTGATAATAAGGGTTAAGAGGAGGAGAGAATGTGTGAGCTGTCCTAAAAGCGACCCACTTAATAACAGGACTGGATGTGGGGTGGGTAAAAAAACATGGAAGGATAGAACCAGGCTGTAAAGCAATTGAACTTGATGTTGAGTCCTAAAGGCTGCAGGGTCTCCAAGCAGAAAACGAGATGATGTTGTTCAAACGCAGATGTCAACTACTCTTTTAACAACCTACTAATATCCTTTGGCTCCGTGTACAGATTGCCCCCTTGGTCTATAAATGGCCCTATAATGGACACCTTCCCTAGTTGTCCTCTTCCACTTAATATCTTAATAATTATCTGCTAGTGCCCGCTCTTTGTTCTCCTAATTGCTTTCTTAAATTCCTCCTTTTTACACTCCACTAGAGTCTTTGTTGAGTTGCTTTCTTTTCTCCTGCTTGTCTTTTCATTCTTACCCAGTCCTGAATATTCCTAGACGTACAGAATTCTCTGAGATTTTGAGATTTAGATTTCATTGTCATGTGTACTCAAGTACAGGAGTACAGTGAAAAGTGTCTAATTTTGCCACACATGCTGCCATCTGAGGTGCAAAGGTACCTGGTACAAAAAATCTCAGACTAGTGAAAGAAACAAAGTTTAAAAAGTTAAGCATTACAGACCTTCAGAGAATAAGTAGAAAATAAAGAAGTAAGGTAATAATTTAAAGTCCTCCTTAATATAAACTAGAAAAATAAAGGAATAAAGTTAAAAGTTCAACAGTCTTTGCTGAATGCTTGCTGGGGCCCCACATCTCCTCCGTTTAGCTCGGTGTCCAGGAGACCCTCAGTTGCCTGTTTTTGCCGCAGTTGCAGATGCCAGGGTCCTCCCTCATCACTCCTGCATCGGGCCGCAAAGCCATTGCCACTGCTACTGCTGTTGAAGCTGCCACCTCCGATCTCCTCCTGCTGCCTCCAGAACATGCCCAGGCAGGACCTGCTCACAATTTCTGATTGCCTGGATACGCATTGGACCCCACTCTCGCTGCCGGCTCGGCTTATTGCCTCTACATTTCACCCTTAAGGGAACACATTGGGCCTGTGCTTGTGCCAATTCCATTTTGAACAATCCCTCCCACCTCCACTGTTCTGCTACAGATTTACCAGATATTGCTGTTCCTAGTCTCCTTTGGCCAGATCTTATTTAAATAAAATCTGCCC
Source organism: Ginglymostoma cirratum (assembly GCA_024137785.1). Lineage (NCBI taxonomy): Eukaryota > Metazoa > Chordata > Chondrichthyes > Orectolobiformes > Ginglymostomatidae > Ginglymostoma > Ginglymostoma cirratum. Next base: position 574,798 of record JAHRHZ010000223.1, on the reverse strand, counting down.
TCCCGTAATCAAAACTCTTTTTTGCAGACCATCTCTTTCTTTTTCTGCGACAAACTTAAAACATATTCTGGTGGCTCCTCCGTTGTCACCTCGATCACCTGTCTGTCTCCCTTTGCCAGAATAAGGTCTAGCACTGCATGTTCTCTTTTAGACATTCTGCATGATGACACAAAAACCTTTCCTGAATACGTTTCAAGAGTTTTACCCCCTCTAAACCCTGTACATGATGACAATCCCAATTCATGTTGAGGAAGTTGAAATCCCCAAAAACAACTACCCGATTATTGTTTTTACACGCCTCAGTGAATTGTCTATATGACTACTCCTGTGTTGCACGCACATTGTTTGAGGGCTTATAATATACTTCCAGCAATGTGACTGATCCCTTTTTATTCCTAAGCTCTACCCACAAAGCCTCATTTGTAGACCCTTCTGAGATATTATCCCCCCTTACTGTAGTAACGGACTCCTTAATTAATAATGCAACACCACCTTTTTTACCTTAAAAAAAGGGCATGAAAACATATTAACAGGCAAGATAAAGGAAAACACAAAGATGATTTACCAGTATATAAAGAGCAAAAGGATAGTTAAGGATAAAATGGTACTTACCAGAGATGAGGAAGGGACTTGTGTAAAGATGCAGAGAATGGGAAGAATTTGAACTGTTTTTTTATCTCTGTATTCACAAGGGAAAAGGATGATGTGGATATAGTAATCCAAGAGGAGCAGTGTGAAATATAGGGCAAATTAATCATAATGAGAGAGGAAGTGCTAGAAGAGTTGGAACCCTTGAAAGTGGATAAGTTGCCAGGGCCATATACATTGTTCCCCAGGATGTTGAAGGAGGTCAAGAAGGAAATAGCAGATCCTCTGAGGATTATTTTCCAATCTTCACTAGACACGGTTAAGGTGCTAGAAGATGAGAGGAATGCAACTGTGATTCCATTGTTGAAGGAAGGGTACAAAGGAAATGCCAAACAATAATAGGCTAGTTAGTCTTACAGTTGTGATGGGCAAATTGTTAGGATCAATGCTGAGAGATCTGATAATCTGTCACATAGAAAGGCATGGACTAGTCAGGGATAGTCAGCATACCTTTGTTAAAGGAAGGTCATGCCTTAGAAATTTGATTGAATTTTTTGAGGAAATGACCAGGAGGATTGATCAGAGTAGTGCACTGGATGTTTACTTTACATATTTTTTAGTAAGGCATTTGATAATGCCCCATGTAGCAGACTGGTCAAAAGAGTAAAAGCCCATGGAATACACGGTAATGTGCCGAATTGGACCCACAGTTAGCTTAGTTAGAGGATAGTGGTTGATGGCTACCCTTGCGAATGGAAAGCTGTTTCAAGTAGTGCTCTACAGGGCTCAGTGTTGGAACCCCTGTTGTTTACTTGATACATTAACAATTTGGACTTGAATGTGGATGGCACATTTGGAAAATTTGCAGTTGACACAAAAATTGGCTGTGTATGTATAGTGTAGACGATAGCTGTAAGCTCCAGAGTAACATAGATGGTTTGGAGTGGGCAGGAAAGTGGCAATTAGAGTTCAACTCTGATAAGTGAGGGAATGTATTTCGCAAGGTCAAACAGTAAAGGGGAATACACGATAAAGGAGAATATACTGACAGGGGGAGACAAAGTGACAGATCTTGATATGTAAGTGCACAGGTGCCTGAAGGTTACAGTACAGGTAGATAAAGTTGTTGAGAGCCATGTGGAATGCTTTCCTGATTGGCAAGGGTACAGAATACAAAAGTAGAGATATAGTGATGAAACTGTATAAGACACTGGTGAGGCCACAACTGGAGTACTGTGAGCAGTTCTGGTCACCACATTACAGGAAGGATGTGATTGCTCTGAAGAGAGCACAGAGATTTACTAAAACTTTGACTGGAGAATTGTAGCTACAAGGAGAGATTGGAGAGGTGACAACCTTCTGTATCAGCCTGCCATAAGGGACCTTGTAAAAGCCTTGCTAAAGTCATTGTAGACATCATCTACCACCCTACCCTTATCATTTATAATTGCCACTTCATCAAAACTCAACCGACTTTGTGAGACAGTTCCCTCACAAAACGATGCTCCCTTTTGCTAATATGTCCATATTTTCCCAAATATGAGTAAATCTCAAAACATAGAACAGGACCGGCCCTTCGGCTCACGATGTTATGCCGACCTGTTATCTGCCAAGATCAATCTACCCTGCATACCCTACATTTTACTATCCTCCATGTGCCTATCCAAGAGTCGCTTAAAAGTCTGTAAAGTATCTGACTCCACATACCACTGCCGGCACAGCATTCCACGCACCCATCACTCTCTGTGTGAAGAACCTACCTCTGGCATCTCCCCTATACCTTCCTCCAGTCATCATAAAATTGTGCCTCCTCGTAATAGTCATTTCCGCCCCGGGAAAAAGTCTCTGACTATCCACTCTATCGATGCCTCTCATCATCTTGTACACCTCTTTCAAGTCACCTCTCATCCTTCTTCGCTCCAGTGAAAAAAGCCCTAGCTCCTTCAACCTTTCCTCATAAGACCTGCCCTCCAGTCCAGGCAGCATCCTGGTAAATCTCCTCTACACCCTCTCTAAATCTTCCACATCTTTCCTATAATGAAGTGACCAGAATTGAACACAATATTCCAAGTATGATCTAACCAGAGTTTTATAGAGCTGCAGCGTAACCTCACGGCTCTTAAACTCAATTCCCCTGCCAATGAAAGCCTAAACACCATACGCCTTCTTTACAAACCTATCAACTTGGGTCGCAACTTTGAGGGATCTATGAACGTGGATCCCAAGATCGCTCTGTTCCTCCACACTGCTGAGAATCCTGCCATTAACCCTGTATTCTGCATTCAAATTTAATCTTCCAAAATGAATCACTTCACACTTTTCTGGGTTGAATTCCATCTTCCACTTCTTCGCCCAGCTCTGCATCCTGTCAATGTCCCATTGCAACCTACAACAGCTCTCCACGCTGTCCACAATTCCACCAACCTTTGTGCCATCGGTAAACTTACTAACGCACCCTTCCACTTCCTCATCCAAGTCATTTATAAAGATGGCAAAGAGCAGAGGTCCCAGAACAGATCCCTGCAGAACATCACTGGTCACCGAGCTCCAGGCTGAATGCTTCTCATCTACTACCACCCTCTGTCTTCTATTGGACAGCCAGTTTTGTATCCAGACAGCCAAATTTCACTGAATCCCATGCCTCCTTACTTTCTGAATGAGCCTACCATGTGTAACCTTAGCAAATGTCTTGCTAAAATCTGTATACACCACATCCACTGCTCTACCTTCATCGATGTGTTTTGTCACAACCTCAAAGAATTCAATAAGGTTTAAGAGGCATGACCTGCCCCTCTCAAAGCCATGCTGACTATTTCTAATCAAACTGTGCTTTTCCAAATAATAATAAATACTATCTGTCAGAATCCTCGCCAATAATTTACCCACCACAGAAATAAGACTAACCGGTCTGTAATTCCCAGGATTATCCATATTCCCTTTTTTTGAATAAGTGAATAATATTTGCCACCCTCCAATCTTCTGGTACTACTCCAGTGGACAGTGAGGACGCAAAGATCATTGCCAAAGGCGCAGCAATCTCTTCCCTCACTTCCCGTAGTAACCTTGGGTATATCCTGTCTGGCCCAGGGGACTTATCTGTCCTCATGTTTTTCAAAATTTCTGGCATATCCTCCTTCCTAACATCAAACTGTTCGAGCATATCTGCCTGTTTCATGCTGTCCTCACAAACGTCAAGCTCGCTCTCACTGGTGAATACTGAAGCAAAGTATTCATTAAGGACCTCCCCTACCTCCTCTGACTCCACACACAAGTTCCCTCCACTATCCCTGATTGGCCCTATCCTCACTCTGGCCATCCTCTTGTTCCTCACATAAGCATAGACCGTCTTGGGGTTTTCCTTGATCCTACCCGCCAAGGTTTTCTCATACCCTCTTCTAACTCTCCTAAGCCCATTCTTCAGTGCCCTCCTGGCTACCTTGTATACCTGTAGAACCCTGCCCAATCCTTCCTCAACCTTAAGAGCTTTCTTCTTCCTCTTAACTAAGTGTTCCACATGTGTCATCATCCAAGGTTCCTTCACCTTACCATCCTTTCCTTGCCTCAGTGGGACAAACCTATCCAGTACTTGTCGCAACGGGGCAGCTCAGTGGTTAGCACTGCTGCCTCACAGCACCAGGGACCCAGGTTTGATTCCACCCTCAGGCGATTATCTGTGTGGAGTTTGCACATTCTCCCGGTGTCTGTGGTTTCCTCTGGGTGCTCCAGTTTCCACCCACAGTCCAAAGATGTGCAGGTTAGGTGAATTGGCTATGCTAAATTGCTCATAGTGTTCAGGGATGTGTAGATTAGGTGGGTTACAGGGGGATGGGTCTGGGTGGGTGCTTTGAGGTTCGGTTTGGCCTTGTTGGGCTGAAGGGCCTGCTTCCACACTGTAAGGTTTCTGTTCTATTCTATTCTAAATCTTATCCCTAAGAATTAATAATTTCTCTATCGCTGATGTGAGGTTCATGGGCCTGTAATTTCCTGGATTATCCCTGTTTCCCTTCTTAAACAAAGGAACAACATTGACTGTTCTCCAGTCCTTTGAGACTTCTCGTGTGATGGAAGGGGCTACAGAGATCTTGTACAAGGCTCCAGCAATATCCTCCTCCTCTGCCCTCAGTACTCTTGTGATAGATCCCTTCAGGTTCTGGGGACTTGTCTACCTTATTGCTTTTAAAAACACTCAACATCATCTTTGTATCTACATGAGCTAGAATATCAACATAACCCTCTCTAGACTCACTGTCCACCATGTCCCTCTCCTTTGTAAATACAGATGCAAGGTATTCAATAAGGACCTCACCCACTTCCTCCAGCTCCATGCATAAATTCACTCCTTTGAGCTTGAGTGGACCTTCCCTTTCCTTAGCTACCCTCTTTCTCCTTATATGTGTATAAAATACCTTGGAATTTTCCTTAATCCTGTTTGCCAAGGATTTTTTTCTTCATGACCCTTTTATAGCCCTCTTAATTCCTTGTTTAAGTTCTTTCCTGTTATCTTTGTATTCTTGGAGGTCTCTGTCTGTCTTTGGTATTCTAAACCTTACATGTACCTCCTTTTTCCTTTTGACTCTCAATTTTGCTTGTCATCCAGTGTTCCCAAATCTTGCCATCCTTACCCTTCATTTTAACTGGAACATAGAACAATGCAGCATAGGAACAGGCCATTCAGCCCACAGTGTTGTGCCAAAAACATACTGGCCCTGAGCTCTCGACAAATGGTCTTTAAAAGATTCCCACATGCCAGATACAGATTTACCCTCAAATAGTTTCCCCCAATCTACATTCCCCAGTTCTTGCCTAATAAATTGGTAGTTAGCCTCTCCCCAGTTTAGTACTTCCACCCGAGGGCTACCCTTATCCTTATCCATAAATAACTTAAAACGTACCGAATTATGGCCACTGTCCCCGAAATGATCCCCATTGAAATTTTGATCGCCAGGTCGGGCTCATTCCCCAGTACCAGGTCTGGTATGGCCCCTTCTTTAAGTGGATGATTCACACATTGTTTTGTGAAACCCTCCTGGACAGACCATCCCAGTCAATGTAGGGAAAGTTAAAACCACCCACCACAACAACAACCACCCTGTTGTCTTTACATTTTTCCATAATCTGAGGACGTATCTGTTCCTCTATCTCCTGCTGGACTGCACCCTTCCTATTCCTGAGCTCAACCATATGGCTTCGCTGAATGAGCCCTTCAAGGTGTCCTCCCTCAGTACAATTGTAATATCCTTCCTAAACTGTAACCCAACTCCCCCACCTCTTTTACATCCGTCTCTATCTCGCCCGAAACATTTAAATCCTGGAGGAACACAGCAGGCCAAGCAGCATCAGAGGAGTAGGAAAGTTGACATTTCAGATCGGGACCCTTCTTCAGAAATGTCTACTTAGGAAATGTCATTTTTGAACTTGTGATGTGACGAAGTGCAGCTCCCACAGTGCATCCTGGGAAATGGATCAAGGTAAGGCTGCTACTCAAAACTGGGCCTGAAATGCCCCGTGCTCGAGTTTTTACCTGCTTCAGTTGCTGTTTCCTCCCTCTGGCCTTTCTGGTTCCAGTTCCTAGCTGCTGATCAAGGTGAAGCTGCTACTGGAAACTAGCAGTCATGGTGACTGTGCTGACTTCTCCCAGAATTCTCCTTAGTGACTTCTCACCTGTGCCCTCTGGACGTTCTTCCTCCTGTTGAACACTAGGTCCTGCACAATCCCCTTCTCAGTTGAGTGACTGAGCCAACTTCTCCCAGAATTCTTTTTGGTTGCTTCTCACCAATGCCCCTGGAAGGACGGACGTTGGGCCAGATTGGGATGGAAAGGCGTGGGGTCAGATTGGGGTGGGTGGACACAGAGTTGGAATGGATGGACACAGGGCTGGATTAGGATGGATAGTGAGCAGATCAGATTGAGATGGACAGAGTTTAGATCTGAATGTGATTTATGGGTATTAGGTAGTCAAAATGTGGGACTTGATTTAAGCCTTCCTGCTTATGCTAAAGTAACATCTGATGTTGAGAGATTCGATTATGGATGAGTGGAGTTTTTCCAAGTAACTTCTGGATATTTCGACATATTCTACATAACCTTGGCAGGCAGTTGTAATATTACACAGTTCCCAGAATCTTGATTTCATGGTTTCGGGTCACGTAAATATCTTGATTAGACATGTGCTTGATGAGATACCTAATGTAACTGTTGTACATTTTGTTCTTTGAATATTTAATGTTAATGTCTATTCTTCATGTCAGGATAAGCTCCGTGCATAATTGCTGCTCATGTGTGCTTAAAAGAATGACTCAGGGACACTTAACAAGCTCAAGCAAGCTGATGGTTAAAGAAACATTCTTCATTAAATGTTACAGGAAATGGGTGGGGAACCTTTGTCTCTAACTAGTTAGCACTTTCGAGGCTGTAGGGAATAAGAATGGTTGGAACAACTTCAAACTGTAGAAGAGTTTGATCCAGTCTGTTCAGGAATCAATACTTTCAAGTTCCCACTTTGGAATTGCCTCACACATTGCTGTCCTAACGAAACAGTGAGGGTCCGCTTGCCATAATGTGTGTTAACGAAACTGCTCGTCGTGGGGAATCTAACCTGCTATTACCTTCTGATATCTTGTGATATGTGAAATGAGACACCAGCTCTACTTTATGCATTTTCCACTGATATAGAGTCATACAGCACAGAAACAGACCTTCTGGTCCAACTTGTGCATGCCGACCAGACATCCCAATCCGACCTAGTGTGATTTGCCAGCATTTGGTCCCTGTCCCTGTAAATGTTTCCTATTTATGTACACATCCAGATGCCTGTTAATGGCAAAACATGCAATTGGAAAGGCAAGGAATGATTAGGGATAGTCAGCATGGATTTGTGTGTGGAAAATCTTGTCTCACGAGCTTGATTTGAGTTTTTTGAAAAAGTGACAAAGAAGATTGATGATGGCAGAGCAGTAGATATTATCTGAGATAATAGGTACTACAGATGCTGGAGAATCCGAGATAACAGGTGTGGAGCTGGATGAACACAGCAGGCCAAACAGCATCAGAGGAGCAGGAAAGCTTGACGTTTCGGGCCTAGACCCTTCATCAGAAATGGGGGAGGGGAAGAGGGTTCTGAAATAAATAGGGAGAGAGGGGGAGGCGGATAGAAGATGGATAGAGGAGAGGATAGGTGGAGAGGAGACAGACAAGTCAAAGAGGCGGGGATGGAGCCAGTAAAGGTGAGTGTAGGTGAGGAGGTAGGGAGGAGATAGGTCAGTCCAGGGAGGACAGACAGGTCAAGGGGGCAGGATGAGGTTGGCAGATAGGAGATGGGGGTGCGGCTTGAGGTGGGAGGAGGGGATAGGTGAGAGGAAGAACAGGTTAGGGAGGCGGGGACGAGCTGGGCTGGTTTTGGGATGCGGTTGGGGGAGGGGAGATTTTGAAGCTTGTGAAATCCACATTGATACCATTGGGCTGCAGGGTTCCCAGGCTGAATATGAGTTGCTGTTCCTGCAGCCTTCGGGTGGCATCATTGTGGCATTGCAGGAGGCCCAGGATGGACATGTCGTCTGAGGAATGGGAGGGGGAATTGAAATGGTTCGCGACCGGGAGATGCAGTTGTTTGTTGTGAACTGAGCGCAGGTGTTCTGCAAAGCGGTCCCCAAGCCTCCGCTTGGTTCCCCCGATGTAGAGGAGGCCACAACGGGTACAGCGGATGCAGTATACTACATTGGCAGATATGCAGGTGAACATCTGCTTGATGTGGAAAGTCTTCTTGGCGCCTGGGATTGGGGTGAGGGAGGAGGTGTGGGGGCAGGTGTGGCACTTCCTGCGGTTGCAGGGAAAAGTGCCCAGTGTGGTGGGGCTGGAGGGGAGTGTGGAGCGGACAAGGGAGTCACAGAGAGAGTGGTCCCTCCGCATAGCAGACAAGGGTGGGGAGGGAAAAATCTCTTTGGTGGTGGGGTCGGATTGCAGTTGGCGGAAGTGTCAGAGGATGATGCGTTGGATCCGGAGGTTGGTGGGGTGGTACGTGAGGACGAGGGGGATTCTTTTTTGGTTGTTATTGCGGGGAGGGGGTGTGAGGGATGAGTTACGGGAAATGCGGGAGACATGGTCGAGCGCGTTCTCGACCACTGCGGGGGGAAAGTTGTGGTCCTTGAAAATCGAGGACATCTGAGATGTACAGGAGTGGAATCCCTCAACTTGGGAGCAGATGCGGCGGAGGTGAAGAAATTGGGAATAGGGGATGGCATTTTTGCAGGAAGGTGGGTGGGAGGAGGTGTATTCTAGGTAGCTGTGGGAGTCAGTGGGCTTGAAATGGATGTCGGTTTCTAGGTGGTTACCCGAGATGGAGACAGAGAGATCCAGGAAGGAGAGAGAGGTGTTGGAGATGGTCCAGGTGAACTTCAGGTTGGGGTGGGAGGTGTTGGTGAAGTGGATGAACTGTTTGAGCTCCTCGTGGGAGCACAAGGCGATGCCAATACAGTCATCAATGTAACGGAGGAAGAGGTGGGGTTTAGGGCCAGTGTAGGTACGGAAGAGGGATTGTTCCACGTAGCCTACAAAGAGGCAGGCATAGCTTGGGCCCATGTGGGTACCCATGTCCACCCCCTTTGTCTGTAGGAAGTGGGAGGAATTGAAAGAGAAGTTGTTGAGGGTCATTATCTGTATGGACTTCAGCAAAGCGTGCATCAAGGTTCCACATGGCAGTCTGATTATTCAGGTTAGATCACATGGGACTCAGTGGGAGCTAGCCAATTGGACACAAAATTATCTTGAAGGTAACAGACAAGAGGGTGGTGGTTGAGGGGTGCTTTCAGACTGGAGGCCTGTGACCATCAGTGTGCTGCAAGGATCGGCGTGGAATCCACTGCTTTTTGTCATTTATATAAATGATTTGGATGTGAATATAGGAGGTATGGTTGGTAAGTTTGCAGATGACACCAAAATTGGAGGTGTAGTGGACAGTGAAGAAGGTTACCTCAGAGTACAACAGGATCTTGATCAGTAGTAGTGGAGGCTAGTACAATTACAGCATTTAAAAGCCATCTGAATGGCTGCATGATTAGGAAAGGTTTAGAGAGATATGGGCCAATTGCTGGCAAATAGACCAGATTAATTTAGGATATCTGGACAGCATAGAAGAATCGAACCAGAGGGTCTGTTTCCGTGCGGTGCAACTCTATGACTTTAGGTGGGAAAGTTCTCCTTGAAAAAAAGGTAGCTGAGAGGAGATTTGATAGAGGTTTTCAAAATCTCTCGAGAGCAGATATGGAGGAGCTATTCCCACTCAACACCTGCCTCCCCAAAGCCTGTCCAACATCTACAAGGATTAAATCAGGAGTGTGATGGAATGCTCCCTACTTGCCTGGATGGGGGCAGCACCAACAACACCGAAGAACGTTGATACCATCCAGGACAAAGCAGCCTGCTTGACTTGAGACCAGCCCCACAAACATCTACTCCCTCCACCACTGAGACTCAGTAGCTGCAGACTGGACTATTTACAAGACACACTCTAGAAATTCACCTAAGATCCTCAGACAGCACCTTCCAAATCCATGACCGCTTCCATCTAGAAGGACAAGGGTAGCAGATACATGGGAGCACCAGCCACTCATATCCTGACTTGGAAATACATTGCCATTCCTTCACTCTGACTGGGTCAAAATCCTGGAATTCCCTCCCTAATGGCATTGTAGGTCTACCTACAGCACATAAACTATAGTCGTTCAAGAAGACAGCTCTCCACTACCTTCTCAAGGGCAGCTAGAGATGGGCAATAAATGCTGGCCCATGAGTGAACAAAATAAAGCCTGATCCTGCTTGTAAACCATTTTGTGACATTTAACAGAATCACAGAACTTTTCAGACAACTATAAGACATAGAAGCAGATGTTGACTATTCAGTCCATTAAGTCTACTGTGCTATTTGATGAGATGATGGCTGCTCTGATAGTCCTCAACCCTGCTTTCCTGCATTTTCATCATAACCATTGATTTCCGTACTGATTAAAAATCCATCTATCTCAGCCTTTCCTGTACTTAATGACCCACCCTTTACAACTCTCTGCTGTAAAGAACTCCACGGATTTACTACCCTCCAAGAAAAAAAATTCTTTCACATCTCTGTCTTAATGATGCCCCCTTACCCTGAGATTATGTGCCCTGACTCTCGACTCTCCCACAGGGAGAAACAATATGTCCACATGTACCCTGCCAATCCTCTGAAGAATCTTGTATATTTCAATAAAGTCACCTCTAATTCTTCTTAAGTTGTATGATGTAGATAGAACCATGTGGCACATGTTGTCTGCACCAGCTCTCTGAAAGAGCATTATGACACTGTTTCCCCAAGTTTCTGCACACTGTTTCTATTCAACTATCCATCTAATGCCATCTTGAATGCATTCGAGACCAGAACCATTCGTTGTGTGAAAAAGATTTTTCTAACATCACATTTGTACGATAATGTTTGATGCTTTTTAATTAAAAGTTATTGCTTAGATTCCAGAGTAATTGTTTTGTGTTTCTGCTTTTTCCTTCTTAGGTGTGTGTGGTTGGAAATGACCCAAGTTCTAGGCTGTTGGAATCTCTGAAGGCAGTAATTCCAGCAATCTTTAGTCTTTATTGCTTCACAACACACGGAGTTTCACATTTGCGGTTTGTATTTACTCTCAAACTACTCTATGTCTATTTATAGTCAATTTATTAGAAATACTTGATTTCAACAGGGTTGATGTGACCGACTACTCCAAAAGCTAATGAGTTGGATGGTTGAGGAAGGAAAGGTCACAAGGCTTCCAAACATAAGAGAGGTCCTCTGTGACTTTGAGACTGCTTCAATGCTGTGGCAGGCTGGAACCTAATTGGGGCAATTCAGATGTGAAAATGGGGTGTGGATTTTGATAGGGATGTGAGCAGTGAATGGATGATCTCAGTTTTCGTAAACGAAGGTCCATAAACTCCTCACATTTGTTTCCTCTGCATTCACCTTAAAGAAGGAAATGGGTTTTGAAAAGATGCTGAGTATCTTTCCAGGATTATCGTGGTGCAGTGAGAGGTTTTGGAAAAGGAGAGAGAAATTTATTTGATCTTGATGTGTTACAGTCGTTGGTCAGATATTATCATTTTGTGCTCCATGGGCTGAAATGACACAAAAGGGGAATTGCCAGAGTGAAAGGAGATTTGAGAGTCTTCTTGGAGGCCAGGTGTTAAAAGTGGAGCTAAGGGAGTGCAGGTTGATAACTGCAGTTGGACGTTGGACACTAAGTGGTTGGACAGAGTAGACATAAAAAGAATTAGTGATAGAACAAGGAATCTAGTCACAACTCATAGAGAGGTGCATATTCAAAATATTTGATGATAACACAGATGATGTGACCAATATTGTGCAGAATAAGAACACAAATTGATCAAGGATCCATAGAAACTGATCCAGGTACTGTATATTCCCTATTTTAATGACACTGTTGGAAGGACAGCCAGAAATTCATTCAGCAAAAGGAGTGAAGAGGAGTCGGGGGGGGGGGGAATGTATAATGTGGTAATTATAGAGAATTCAAGTGGGGGACACGGCATCCTTTGGAAACAAGGTCAAGAGTCACACAAGGAATGTTGCCTTCCAGGGACATCTCGTGCCTGTTTGAAAGGTTAGACAGAACAGAGATGCTCGAATGAGCACACAGTATAATTATTTAGGTGAAGTTAATTGGAATAGGAAGAGACAAACTGTCCACGGTAAATTGGGCAGATCTATGAATGTAGAATTACAGATCGGTGGAAGATGCTAATTACGTAATTCGATGTGATACAATCCCAATTTATATCCCTATAGATTTAGAGATCTACTTAATGGGATAAGAAAACAGATGTGGATGACTGAAGAGTCAAGAGATCACATAAAACTAAAAGAAAAAGCACTCAAAAGTGCAAGACAGATCTTGGAGTTTGAAAAGATGCAGAAAACTCCAAAGCGAGACAAATATACAATGGCAAGCGCTGTAAAAAGGGGAGTATGAAGAAATGCTTACAAAGGATTGTCAAAAACTAAGTGGAGCATTCTTCAACATTATATAAAATGCGGGTGATCAGAAGCAATGCAGATCACTTAAAAACATTCAGCAATCCTCTTGCAATTACCTCACTGTATAAATCAGGAAATGATGAAGTAGTGTAAAAAGGGCAGTACAGTTGTCCTAGATAATTTTAAGTTGCATATTGACAAATTTGGACAAATCAGATGGGCAAGGGTACAGTGGAAGACAAATTTGGACAATTCACCAGGGATTGTTTCTTAGAGCAGTGCATTGCACAACCTATCCAGAAACAGGCGATTTTAGACCTAGTAATGTGTAACGAGGAAAGATTAATAAGAGTGAAGGATCCTCTGGGAATAGCAATCACAACTGGGTAGAACTTCTTATTCAGTTTGAAGGAAGGCAACAGGAATCTCAAACCAGTGTCCTCCACTTAAATAAATGTGAACACAGAGGTATGAAGAGCAAGCTGTCTAAAGCATTCTGGGAAAATAGACTAAGGGGAAGGCCAGCGGATGATCAGTTCCAGACATTTAAGTGTGAGCAGATATTTCATATTGCTCAGTAAAAATGTATTCTGATCAAAAAGCAGGTTGGTGAGCCTTACGTCAGTGGTAGGGAAATTATTGGAGAGGATTCTTCGAGACAGGATTTACTCCCACGTGGAAATCAGTGGGTGTATTAGTGAGAGACGACATGGTTTTGTGAAGGGGAGGTCATGTCTCACTAACTTGGTTGTGTTTTTTGAGGAAGAGACGAAGATGATCGATGAGGGTAGGGCGGTGGATGTTGTCTACATGGACTTCAGTAAGGCCTTTGACAAAGTCCCTCATGGCAGACTGATACAGAAATTAAAGTCACACGGGGTCAGAGGTGAGCTTGACAGATGGATAAAAAACTGGCTAGGTCATAGAAGACAGAAGGTCGCAGTGGACGGATGCGTTTCTGAATGGAGGGCTGTAACTAGTGGCATTCCTCAGGGAACAGCATTGGGACCTTTGCTATTTGTAATTTATATAAATAACTTGGAGGAAAATGTAACTAGTCTGATTAGTAAGTTTGCCAGTGACACAAAGATTGGTGGAATTGCGGATAGCGAAGAGGACCGTCGATGGATATAGATCGGTTGGTGACTTGGGCAGTGAGGTGGCAGATGGAGTTTAATCCAGAAAAATATGAGGTAATACATTTTGGAAGGACTAATCCAGATGGAAAATATACAGTTAATGGCAGAACCCTTAAGAGGACTGATAGGCAGAGGGATCTGGGTGTACAGGTGTACTGGTCACTGAAAGTGGCAACACTGGTGAAGAAGGTAGTCAACAAGACATATGCCATGTTTGCCTTCATCAGATGGAGCATTGAGTTTAAAAATTGTCAGGTAATGTTGCAGCTTTATAGAACTTTATAGATATTTAGTTAAGCCGCGTTTGGAATATTATGTTCAATACTGGTCACCATATTTCCAGGCTTTGGAGAGGATACAGAAAAGATTTACCAGGATGTTGCCTGTATGGAGGGCATTAGCTATGAGGAGAGGTTGGAGAAACTTGGGTTGTTCTCACTGGATGATGGAGGTTGAGGGACAACCTGTTAGAGGTCTACAAGATTATGAAAGGCGTGGAGAGACTGGACAGTCAGAGGCTTTTTCCCAGGGTGGAAAGGTCAACTACAAGAGGGCACAGGTTCAAGGTGAGAGTGGGAAAGTTTAGGGGAGAAGTGCAGGGAAAATATTTCACACAGAGGGTGGTGGGTGCTTGAAACGCATTGCCAGTGTAGGTGGTGGAAACAGGTATGTTAGCAACGTTTAAGGCCCATCTTGATAGACACGTGAATGAGAGGCAAACAGAGGGATAGAAACTACGTATGGCTGTTAGGTAGTGGGTCTAAACAAGGATTAGGAATCAATGCAAGTTTGGTGGACTGTAGGGCTTGTTCCTGTACAGTATTGTATTGAGTGTTTGAGAACTATGAAGAAAAAGAATGTAGTGAAAGTAATTGTGGGACCCTTGGAAAGTGCAACTTGGGAATTCATAATGGGGAAACTAGGGAATGTCAGATCATTCAAACCAATATGTTGCATCATTCCTCGTAGTGGAGAACCGTATAAACATTGCAAAGACAACATAAACAAGGTACAAACGAAGCGAATAGCTTGTAACAAGGGACAAGGTATTTATCAAACTGATGAGACTAAAGCAGACAAGTAACCAGGACCTGATGGCTTGCACCCAAGGTTTTTTTTATAAGAAGTGGCTGCAGAGATAATGGAAACATTGGTTGAAATATACCTGAGTTCACTGGATTCCAGGAGAGTTCCAGCGAATTGCAAGACTGCTAATATGACCCCCACTCCTGTTCAAAAATGGACAGAGACGGAAAGCAAGAAAGTATAAGCCAGTTAACCTAACTTCTGTTGTTGGGTAAGTGGTAGAGTCCATTATCGATGAAGAAATAGCAAGACATTTAGAAAAGTTGAGCACAATTGAACAGAGTCAACATCATTTTGTGAAAGGGAAGTAACATTTAACGAATTTTATAGCGTTCCTTGATATAATTAGCAGATTTCATAAAGGAGAATGAGTAGATGTAGAAGCCATTCAATAAGGTAAGAAATAAGATAGGTGTTCATGGAATATGGGATACTGTATTAGTATGAATTGAGGATTGGTTAACACGCACAAGGCAAGAGTCGGGATCACTGTGTCTTTTTAAGGTTGAAATGGCACAAGCCTTTGGAATACATAAACATCAGTCTTAGGGCCTCAATTATTTACTATCTACAATTAATGACTTGGAGCGGGGGAGCACAGTGTGATGTATCCAAATTTACTGATGGTAAAAATAGATCAGAGGGCATGTTGCGATGGGTAAGTAGGGAATTTACAAGGTGATATTAGTTGAGTAAGTGGGCAACAACTTGGCAGATGGAATTTAATGTCAGAAAGTGTGATGCATTTTGATGTGACATACAATGACATATATTTTGGTAAGAAGAATCCAAAGACAGACTTTTAAATGGAGAGACTCCAAAAAGGCACAGCACGGGGGTAACTGGGTGTTCTTGTACGTGAAACACAAAAGGTTAGCACGTAGGTGCAGCAAGTCATGAATAAAGAAAATAATATTTTAGTATTTATAATTATAATAATTTATAATTTAAAAATAGATAAGACTTGTTGCAACTACACAGGATATTGGTGAGGTCGCACCTGGACTACTGTGTACAGTTTGGTCTCCATGTTTAAGAAAGGATACATTGGCATTAGAGGCAGTTCAAAAGAGATTCCTGATGCTGATTCCTCAGGTGTAGGAGGTGACCTATCAAGAACAACAGGGGAGGTTAGGCCATTATTTATGAGTGTCTAGTAGAATGAGGGGATGATCTTATTGAAACATGGAAGATTCTGAGCAGGCTTGACAAGGGTCGATGTTGAGAAGTTCTTTCCACTAGTGGAGGAGTCTTGAACAAGGGGATATAGATTTAGCATAAGGAGACATTCATTTCAAACTGAACTATGAAGGAATTTCTTCTCCCAGATGGATATTCTATTAGATTTTACTGTCACATGTACTCAAGTGCAGGAAGACAGGACTACAGTGAAAAGTGTACAAAGTCGCCATTCCACAGCACCATCTTAAAATACCACTCTTATCCACTTCCTTTATCTGCTTCTGTGTTTCTTTTTTGTTTAAGATATTGACTGATTCCGTTATTGACTTCTCTTGTTGTTCACTAAAAATTGTTTTTTTTTTTGTCTATCAGCTCTGGTTGCCAGGAGATTCTTTTGTGGTTCCTACAAAAATCTGAACCTCCAGTAGCTATGTTGGTGTTGAAGCAACTTGCAGGCCTGGCACAATCAAGTCCTGTAATACACCCATTGTACCATTTTACAGCAGGTAGTGAGGGAGGTGTGAAGCTCACTGTGCAGGAGACAGTAAGGTAGGAAAGTTTTGCTGATAGTCAATAGTACCTGAAAGAATCAACAACTGGCATTGTTATTGCACATTTAACATCATAAACCATCCATTGGCACTACATTGATACTTCTGATTTCTTGAAACCTCCGCACCCAATGTCACCCAGAAGTACAAGGAACCCTCAGACTTTTTAATCATCAAAATTGAAACCGATGATTCATCTGTTTCTGATGATTCCTCTCTGATGGTTCTGTGTCCTAACATATCACATGTTTTCCAATAGTTTCCCTCCTGTTTCCTTGTGGGTCCTTTACAAATCTATCAGCAAGTGAGAACCACCTTCTGTTCTCTTTGGCTCATTTCCATTAAATTGTCGACCACGCATTGTTGCTTCCTGACCCCTGCATTCGCTCCTATTGTTAAGCCTGTCCTCTCTTTAGGTATTGACCATCTCCCCATCGACATGCTATCATCAACCCCTCCTCAAAAATTCACTCTTGAACCCCACCGTTCCTGCAAAGTACTGTTCCATTTCCACCCCCCATTTCCTCACTGAAGTTCTCAAATGTGTCGTTGTTTTCCAAATCAGAGTCCGTATCATACCAATTCCTTCTATGAATTCCCAGAATCAGGTTTTCATCCCTGAATCACAGAAGCAGACCTAATCGCAGCCACAAACAACATCCTATATAACTGTACAAACGCACTCTACTGTAGCCGATTAACCTGTAGCCTTTGCGATGCTTGATCACACAATCCTTCTCTATTGACTCTCCATCATCAGCTGATTCCACTCTTATCATTGTAGTTGGTTTCAGACAATCACTTGTAATGATTTCTCTTCTTGCTTCAACAGTCTTACTGCTGGTGTCTCCAAAGAATCTACCCTTGCCCCCTTTCTATTTCTTATCTTTATGGTGCCCCTGAATAGCATATTCCAAAACATGCCAACAGGTTCCACAAGAACACTGATGAACCCAGACCTGACTCACCACCTGTCCAAAGCTGAACTCTGAAACTGCATTTTTGCTTTAATTAGTGATGAAGATGAGACTTTGTACGAGAAAGTGTCCTCGGAGCAGTGGCGGATTGAGTGCCTGGCACAGTTACTGAGCAATCTTCAGGAGAACAACCTGACAGGAGATTTCTTCATTGAGTGTTTGAAGGTCGGTGACACAGTGACATGGTGCATCAAGATAGCTCTTCCCGTTACATGATGAAGGGGTACAAGGGGACAGTTCAGCTGGGAACCAGGCAGAGAGAAAAGTTAGGCTTCATCTGACATAAGTCCCTGTTATAAAAGTAACAAAATGGAACCTGTGAACAGAAATTGTCAGATTTTGCTAGAAATGAAATGCAGTCAGTTCTTGCAATATGGGACTAATTAGCATGTTTTTAAAAATTCATTCATGAGCTGTGGGTGTTTCTCACAGGCCCAGCACTTATTGCTCATCTCTTGTTGCCCTCAGAAGATGATGGTGAGCTGCCTTCTTGAACTGCTGCTGTGTATTTGGTGTTGGTGAGCCCACAATTTGGCTAGGGATAGAATTTTAGGATTTTAAGCCAGCAATGCTGAAGGAACCATCCAAGTCAGGATGGTGAGTGGCTTGGAGGGGAACCTGCAGATGGTGGTGTTTCATGTCCCTGCTGCTCTTGTCCTTCTGGATGGAAGAGGTTGTTGGTTTGGAATGAGCTATCCATGAAGCCTTGATGAATGGGGCGGCACAGTGGCTCAGTGGTTAGCATTGCTTCCTCACAGCATCTGGGACCCAGGTTCAATTCCATCCTTGGGCAACTGTCTGTGTGAAGTTTGCGCATTCTCACCGTGTCTGTGTGGGTTTCCTCGGGTGCTCTGGTTTCCTCCCACAGTCCAAAGGTGTGCAGGCGAGGTGGATTGGCTATGCTAAATTGCCCATAGTGTTAAGTGATGTGTAGATTAGGATGGTTATAGGGGGATGGGTGTGGATGGGATGCTGTGAGGGTCATTGTCGACTTCTTGGGCCAAAGGGCCTGTTTCCACACTGTAGAGATTCTATGAAATTGCTGGTAACATTTTAAAAACAAAGAATTGTCTGCAGTGCATCTTGAGATGGTACACTGTGCTGCTACTGACCATCGGTGGTAGAGGGAGTCAATATTTTTGTGTGTTATGCTAGTTAAGTGGGGCAAGTGGGGAATATTCTATCACACTTTTGACTTGTGCCTTGTAGATGGTAAACCGACTTTGGGGAGTCAGGAGGTGAGTTAGTCGCTGCAGGGTTCCCAGCTTCTGACCTGCTCTTGTAGCTGGAATATTTATATGTCTGGTCCAGTTTAGTTTCTAGTCAATGGTAATCCCCAGGATTCAGTGATAGTGAGGCCATTGAATGTCACATGTTGATGGCTAGATTCTTTCTTGTTCGAGATGGTCATTGCCTGGCAATGTTACTTGCAACTTGAAAGTGCAAACCTGGATATTGTCCATATCTTGCAGAACATCAGTGAATATTCTCATGTCTGATCTTATGATGGAGAAAAGGTCATTGAGGAAACAATTGGAGATGTTAGGCCTTTGGAACTCTTGACCTCCAACAACCACAACCATTTTCCTTTGTGTGAAGTACAACTGCAAGCAATGGGAAGGTTTTCCCCTCATTCCTGTTGACTCCCATAATATTGCTAGAGCTCCTTGATGCCACACTTGGTTGAAAACAGCCTTGATGTCAAGGGCTGTCACTCTCACCTCAACACTGGAATTCAGCTGTGTCCACATTTCAGTCAAGACTGTAATGAGATCAGGAGCCGAGTGGCCTTGGCGGAACCTAAATTGAATGTCAGTGAACTGTTTACTGCTAACTAAGTGCTGCTTGATTGCACTATAGATGATATCTTCCAACACTTTACTGATGATCGCAAGTACACTGATGGAGTGGTAATTGGCTGGGTTGGGACAGTCGTGCTTTTGTTTCAGGACATATCTGGGTAGCTTTTCTTGTTGTCCGGTAGATGCCAGTGTTGTAGCTGTACTGGAACAGCTTTTCTTTGAAGTTTACATTACATGTAGAGAGGGTGATTAAAAAGGTATTTAGCATGCTTGCCTTCATTACTCACATCTCTGAGTATAGGAGTTGGGAAATCATGTTGAGGTTGTACAGGATGTTGATGAGGCCTCTTCTGGAGTACTGTGTCCAGTTCAGGTCACCCTGTAATAGGAAGGATATTATTAGGAGGGAGAGAGTTCAGAAAAGATTTACCAGGATGTTACCGGAACGAAGGGTTTGAGTTATAAGGAGAGGCTGGATAGGCTGGGACTTTTTTCACTGGAGTGTAGGAGATTGCGCTTATAGAGGTTCATAAAATCATGAGGGGTATAGATAAGGTGAATGGCAGGTGTCTTTCCCCTAGGGTGGGGGACTACAAGACAAAGGAGCATATTTTTAAGATTTAAAGAAGACAGAATGGGCAATTTTTCTACAGCGTGCTTCATGTGTGGAATTCCAGAGGAAGTGGTGGATGTGGCTACAGTTACAACTTCACAGTTATAAGAGACGTTTGGATAAGTATATGAATAAGAAATGTTTGGAGGGATATGACCCAAGCCTAGGCAGGTGGGAATAGTTTAGTTTCGGATTATGTTCAGCATGGACTGGTTGAAGCAAAGGGTCTGTTTCCATGCTGTTTGACAATATGACTAGTTGCCTGGCAGGTTCTGGAGCACAGGTCTTCAGTACCATTGCCAGAATACTGTCAGGGCCCGTAGAATTCGCAGTATCTAGTGCCTCCAGCTGTTGCTTGATATCAAGCAGAATGAGTCCATTTGGCTGAAGCCTTATATCTGCGATGCCGGTGACCTCTGGAGGAGACCACAATGGATCCATCATCCACGCGGCACTTCTGGCTGAAGATTGCAGCGAAGCCTTCAGTCTTGTCTTTTGCACTGATGTGCTGGGTTCTTCCATCATTGAGAATGGGGATGTTTGGGGAGCCGCCTTCTCCAGTGAGTTATTTAATAGTCTACCACAATTCACAACCAGATGCGGCAGGACTTCAGAGCTTAGGTAAGATCTGTTGGTTGTGGGATTACTTAGTTTTATCATTTGTTGCCTATGTGGTTTGGCAATGCAAATAGTCCTGTTTGGTAGCTTCACCGGGGTGACACATTATTGCGTTTGCCTGGTACTGCTCCTGGCATACTCTCCTGCACCCCTCCATTGAACTAGGGTTGATACCATAGCTTAATGGGAATGATTGAGTAGGAGATATGCCGGGCCATGAGGTTGTATTAGAATACAATTCTGCTGCTGTTCATGACCCACAGCATCTCATGCATGCCCAAGTCTTGAGTGGCTAGACCTGTCTGATAGAGGGTATTCTGAATGTGAAGGTGGGACTTCATCTCCACAAGAACTGTGTGGTGGTTGTTCAGCTTGTTCAGTAGGGCTGCTGATGGCTCACAACCTAGTCTTATGTTAGATCATTCAAAACCAATCCCATTTAGCACATTGATCATGCCACTTATCGCAATGGATGGCATTTTTAATGCGAAGATGGGACTTTGTGTCTATAAGGACCTTGCGGTGGTCTGTCCTACTGATCCTGTCATGGACTGATGAATCTGCAGCAGGCAGGTTGGTAAGGTCAAGGTCAAGTTTGTTTCTCCCTTTTGTTGGTACCCTCAGTGCCTCAGACCCGGTCTAACAGCTATGACCTTTAGGGCTCGACCACCTTGGTCCGCAACATTGCTCTGAGCCACTCTTGGTGGTCGGCATTTTGCTTATTCTTAGTGTTGTTCAACATGGAGGAGTACTGATTCATCAGCTGAGGGAGGATGGTTTGTGGTAATAAGCAGAGGGTTCCTTGTTTGACCTGATACCATGGGACATCATGGACTCCAGAGTCAATGTTGAGAATTCCTAGGGCAATTCCCTTCTGACTGTATACCACTGCCACCACCTATACAGGGTATGTCCTGTCCAATTGGCAAGACTGTGAGAAAGTTTGTGAGATAGCTGTCTCAATTTTAGCACTAGAAGATTAGTAAAGATGACTGCTGAGTCAGCAAGTCTAAGTTTATCGTTGATCTGTTTGGTTTCATTCCTTTTTAAGGCTTTTCAATCTTTTTTAAAATTTGTTCTTGAGATGCGGGCATCTCTAACTTAGTTAGTATTTATTGCCCATCCGCAATGCCGGAGGGCATTAACAAACAACCACATTTCTGTGGGTGTGGTCACATGTAAGCTAAACCAAACAAAGACAACAGATTTCCATCGCTGAAAAGCATTAGTGAATCAGATGAGCTTTTAGAACAATTAACAGTGGCTACGTGGTCACCATTAGATCAGATTTTGAATCCCAGGTTTTTATTGAATTCATATTTCACCATCTGCCATGGTGGAATTCAAACCCACGTGCCCAGAAATTTATCCTGGCCTCAGGATTACTAACCCAGCCTTATGGCCATCGCCTTTCCTTTTTGATACGACTGAGTGGCTTGCATGTCTGTTTCAGAAGGCAGTTAAAAATTAACATTACAGAAGGCCTGGAGTCACACGTAGGCTGGATCTGGTAAGGACATTAGTGAAACAAATGGGATTTCACAACAATCGGCAACAGTTTCACGATCATCATTAGAGTTTTAATTCCAGATTTTATTGAATTTCCTTTCCATTATCTTCTGTGATTGTACCTGGATTCCCAGAATGTTGACTGGGTCTCTGGATTACGAGTCCAGTTACAATATCACTATACCATTGCCTCCTGATCACCTGTTTGAACTTCACGTGAAACTGTTTTGTTTTCTTTTATTTTGTTGAAGGTGTTAACTTTTGCTTACCCAAGTGCCCATTGGTACTGAGAACCTGATCCTGTAACCCAGCATCAGAGATCATCCACACACATGAGCCAACAAACTTTGCTTCTTATTCCTGAAGAGAATATACACATTGTAGCCTTAATGTTTGAACCCAAACATTGAATATTGTCTGAAATTAGTGAATGGTACAAAGCTTGGAGCTGCCTGGTTAGTGTGGCTCAGCTATGCACACACTTTGGCTGTTCCCCATTGGAGCAGGTTGTTGGGTTCACTGAAATCATAGAATCATAGAATCCCTACAGTGTGAAAATAAGCCCTTCGGCCCAACAAGTCCACACCGACCCTTGGAGCATCCCACCCAGACCCATGCCCCTACAAACCACCTAAGCTACATATCCCTGAATACTACAGACAATTTAGCACGGCCAATCCACCTAGCCTGCTGCACATTTTTGGACTGTGGGAGGAAACCGGAGCACCCAGAGTAAACCCACGCAGACTTGGGGAGAATGTGCAAACTTCACACAGCCAGTCGCCCAAGGGTGGAATCGAACCTGGGTCTCTGGCACTGTGAGGCAGCAGTGCTAACCACCGAGCCACTGTGCCACCTGAAATCCTTGGGTAGCAAAGTGTATGATTCCATATGCCCCTTTCCTGAGGTGAGATGTTACATGCAGTCCTTCAGAAATTTATTTGGAATCTACAATCCTTGGATTCCTACATATACTTCACAATGTGGTCATGTATCCTGCCCTTGGCTGTAATCCTGGGTGGCTCAGGATGTGCTGTGATCTTTACAAAAAGGTTGATTGTCACAGATATGAGCAGTAATGTTAGGCTGCAGCCAATAGAATGATCCAGCACTTGGAGAGCGGCAAAGGAAAAGAAAGCAGAAAGCAGAAAGTTGTTGGAACTAACTTTGTTCCATAGGTGCTTCTCTTATTGGCTGATAATGGAGCATCACTGATAGTGCAATGAGGAACCTCAGTGAGTGCAGCAGTGGCAGTTAATGGCAGTTAATGTTAGGAGAAAGACTAATATGAGGTGCTTTGGAGAGGTGTGATTTGTGTGAATGGTTTTGGTCAATGTGGCGTAAAGGTGCAGACTCACGGAAAGGTAATGCACGTATCTGTTTTTCAGGGTCTTACAAGTTTGGCAGGAGAGATGGATGACAGGCTTGCAACAAGCCGCACTGATGGTTTGCTTGAATGGGAGCAGCGGGAACAACAGTTGGTCACCTTGCAACTCATTGCTGTATTATGCGAGAGATTTGGTCATCTCATCCTCAACAACACTGTGCACGTGAGTTCCACAATATCTCAACTACTCTGTGTCAAAACACTGCAGTCCAAGAACTCAAAACAGTACTGTCTGGGGAGAGGTAACAGTACTGGCATTGAATAGAGGGTTCTCTGTGGGAGCTGAGTACTTACTCTCCGCCAGAGCAGGGCAGTAATCCTGCATACAGTGTGTTTCAGGAGGCTGCGACTGGATATAGAGGCATTTCCATGAGAGTTGGATAACCAGGATACAGTGCTCACTGGGTGACTATCTGTCATTTAACATGTATGAACAAAAGTGAAGAAAAATGTTTCCTAAGGTGACTCTTAAATGCACTCATGTCAGGCAATCTTGGGGCTTCTAAGACCATAAGAAATAGGAACAGAAGCAGGCCATTCAGCTCCTTGAGCCTGTCTGCTTTTCAATAGGATCATGGCTGATTGGACATTCTTCACGTCCGTTTTCCTGCCTTTTCCCTGTAACCCTTGATTTCCCTTCTGATCAAGAACTCTAAGTTTAAGAACTTCTTCAACTTTGTGTGCACGAGGTCTATGCCCCAACAGCTCTCTGTGGCAGAGAGTTCCACAAACTCTCAGCTGTCTGAGAGAAGAGCGTTCTCCTTATCTCAATGTTAAATTGGCGCCTCTTTATTCTGAGACAATTGCATCTGGTCCTAGACTCTCTCATCAGGGGAAACATCCAATCTGCATTTGCCCTGGCAAGCCCTTAAGAATCCTACACCTTTCAATGACACCGCCTCTCATTCTTCTAAATTCCAATGAGCAGAGTCCAAACCTGCTTGGCCTTTACACATAATCCCTCCATACCAGCGAACATCCTAATGAACCTTCTCTGAACTGCCTCCAATGAAATAACTTTCATTAAATAAGGGGATCAAAACTGCTCCCAGTACTCCAGCTGTGATCTCACCAGCACCTTGTACAGTTGCAGTAAGACTTCGCTACACTTATACTCCATCTCCCTTGAATTAAGTACCAACATTCCATTAGCCTTCCTGATTACTTGCTCACCTCTGTGCTAGCTTTCTATGTGTCGTCCACAAGTATCTCTAAGTCCCTTTGTGTTGCAGCCTTCTGCAAGGCAGTTTTTTTGTCTTGAAATAATACTTTTTTTTTCGGTTCTCCCTTCCAAAATGAACAACTTCACATTTCCCCACAGTCATTTTGTGGCAACTTTAGATCAAATAAAGGACGAGCTCATTACTGTGCTGGATGTACTAATACAGATACAGCATTCTGAGAGTTCTGAACCTAGGGCACCATTCTTTTCCCCTGAAATGTAGACATTGATGAGATGAGGGAACAACACTGAATTGGGGCAAATTGATCATTCCTTGTATCATGAGGTTTGCATACTCTTATTTCAACTGAGAATAGGATTATGTCTCCAGATGTGTGAGCAGCACAGTACAGATTTCTGTGACATCCATATCAGTAACATTCCTGAACAGTGCTTTGTTACTGATACAAAGCAATCTTTAAAAATAAAGCTAATTATTTAATGCTGAGTTTGTTTGAGACATGGAGTCAGAAATGGATTGTAGAGCATTACACTGCGCATCGCACTGTGGCTGATATGTGCATTATGGGTAGAGTAGTAATAAACAAAAAAAAGTGGGATTGCATTGGCTTAATGGAGGCTAATCCGGCACAGGGAGGCTGCACTGGCATTCTGTGTCACATGGTTTAATAATATGCATTTGTTTTCAAAATGCGGATTCTCGTTTGTTTTGAGCTCTATCATGGGAGAGAAGATTTGTTGGAATTTTGAAAAAATTGATGATTTACCACCTTTGTGAAAGGGAAAGTTGATCCCTGCAGTGAGATGCCTGGATACTGTTAATAACCAAAAGAATCAGAAATAACACTTCTGTTGCTGCATCTTCTTTATTAACATAGTTGTGCTGCAGGTCATTGAATTTGTCATTACAACGTTGGATCGTTGCTGTGTAAACTTGACGCACCGAACTGAGGAGACTGTGGAAGCACAGACACTAAGTATGGGAATGGGACTGATCGCAGCCATGCTGGGAGGAGCTGTTCAGGTGAGTGAGCAAAGAGAAGAAAGAGTGCGTCAGCAGAGTTCTCCATGATTTATGCTGAAGCAAGATTCTCTCTGTATATCATTGGGCAATATTGTACCAAATCATATGACTGCACATGATCCAAGAACCCAGGGTTGGTTCCAGTTAGAGCTTCTTGTGCTGTACATTTACAGACATTGCACTCAATTATTCCTTGCACTCCTTGTCTTCCTGTTGTTATTTACCTTGTTGATGCTCCTTTATCCTCTCTTACAATTCCCACCACCACCTCCATTCCTTACCCCACCTGGCTGCTCTCTCATGCTGCCCAAGCTCTATATATCCTTGATAATTTCCAGTGTAGCAAGAAATGCCAAGAGAAAGTTTGATCATTTTTTAAAAAGGTAATGAAAGGTTTTGATAGAAGTCAATAGAGAAAGGGTATTTCCTCTGATTGTGGGAATGACCAAGAGCTTCATTGACAAAGCACCATCACAAAGCATTAAATCTGCCACTGAGAACGAGGAGAGAAATTTGGATCATTTTCTTGACACAGTATGGTTAAAATTAAGAACATTGCATCATTTCCATGGAAACTGGTGTAACATTTGACCCAGAGAAAGGTGAAGGGGTAGGGTGAGGCAGCAGAACAGTGGGATCATGTTGGAATTGATACAAATATACAGAAGAAGAGGGGCAGTACTGTAAATTTGGGAAGATCTCTGATCATAACTCCCTGTCTTACTGCAGCTCAC
Organism: Ginglymostoma cirratum; assembly: GCA_024137785.1. Lineage (NCBI taxonomy): Eukaryota > Metazoa > Chordata > Chondrichthyes > Orectolobiformes > Ginglymostomatidae > Ginglymostoma > Ginglymostoma cirratum. Next base: position 548,395 of record JAHRHZ010000223.1, on the reverse strand, counting down.
CTCAACAGATTTTGATGCCATGAAACCAATGTTACCCAGACTTGAGCAGATTGCAGTGTTACATCCTGATCCTGTTATACAAGAGTTGGCATCAGACTTGCGCATTACTGTCGCTACCCATGGAGCGTTCTCCACTGAAACAGTTGCAACAGCTGCACAAAGCACCATGGGCAACCAAAATAAACAGGATGACAAACCAACAAAGTCCAGCCACCCAAAAGAAACTTGTCCAGTGACTGGAAGCCAACGACAGTCACCTACTTCACATAGTGTTGGTGGGATGGAGCACGGGAACATGGCCACCACTGGAAACTCACCCAGGAACTTCCGCCAGATTCTTCAGATCGCCTTTGATCCAGAGGTCCCCACACGAGCAGCTGCTCTAAGGACAATTAGCCAGATGGTTCGACACCGTAACCCTGATGCTCTCAGCAACCAAGAGAAGGTTCTATCGGTGAGTTTTCTTATTGTTCTCTTGGGATTGTTGCAGATAGTTTTATAATTGTATTGTGAATGACTGAATTCATTGTGAAATGCTGTGCATAAAGTTTGGTACCAAAAGCAGAAGCTTTTCGTTGATGTAACGAAGAAGGAATCCATGACAATCAACATTCAACTCGTGATCAGGAAAGTTTAGGCTTCAGCAGTCAGTGGAATCATTACCATGGAGGAAGATCATTCAGCCCATTTGAGACTGTGCTGGCTTTCTGTAAAACAATCCAATTATTCCCATTCACCTGTATTCCCATAACCCTGCGAATTTATTTTGCTTAAGTGCCCATCCAGTTTCCTGTTACAATCATTCTTCTGAACTTATAGCAATAACTTCTGGGTTGTCAACATTTGCTACATAAAAGAAAAATTCTTCCTCACTTCTCTCACCCAAAATCTTAATGTGACTCCTTGGCCTTGTTGCATGAGCTCATGATGGCCGCGTTTTTGTCCACCGAATCGAAGTTTGTGGTCATTTTGTACACTTCCTTCAAATCTGCCCTCAACTCCAATATTCCAAGAAGAATACCCCCAGCTGGTTGAGGCCAACCTCGTAGATAAAATCCCTCATCCTGGAATTATTTTACTTTGCACTCTTTCAATAATCCTTTCATATTTCCTAATGCAATATTCTTGTTGTGGCTGAACCAGAGCTTTATAAACAATCAATATAACATTCCTACTTTTGTATTCAATGCCTTGATTTCTGAAACTGAAGATCTAATATTCATTGCCAACTGCTGTCTCATCCAAATTGAACTCCATCTGCCCGTTGGCCCAAAAATTAGATAACCTTCTTCACTGACCACTATTCCACCAGCTTTGATGTTATCTGCAAACTTGCTAACCATGCCTGCTAAATTCTCCTCCAAATATAAATGATAAACAACAGTGGACCCAACACCGATCACTGCAGACCACCATGCTCATGGGCCGCCAGTCCAAAAAACAACCCTCCACGATCTCTGTTCCTATCATCAAACCAATTTTGTATCCGATTGGCAAGCTTTCCCCGAATTCCTTGTGAGTAACTTTACCAATCAGTATACCATGCCATTTTATGTCATTTTATATTCTAATTCAGTTAGCTCTTTTGAGTTCGTAGCATAAAACCATAAGATAAAGGAGCAGAATTAGACCGTTTGGCCCATCAAGTCTGCTTCGCTATCAAATCATGCGTGATATTTTCTCAACCCCATCTCCTTCTTTCCTTCCCAGAACCCATGGTCCCATTACTAATTAAATACCTATCTCTGTCTTAAGTACACTCGGTGACTTGGCCTCCACAGCCCTCTGCAGCATCGAGTTCCACAGATTCACTACCCTCTAGCTGAAGACATTTCTCCTTATCTCAAGGGTCGGCCCTTCACTGTGAGGCTGCGCCCTTATGTCCTAGTCTCTTCTACTAATGGAAACATCTTCTCCGCATCTACTCTATCCAGGCCTCTCAGTATTCTGTAAGCTTTGGTTAGATTACCTTCATCCTTCTAAATCCCATCGAGTACAGACCCAGAGTCCTCAACCGCTTCTCATATGACAAGCCCTTCATAGAACATAGAACATTACAGCGCAGTACAGGCCCTTCGGCCCTCGATGTTGCGCCGACCTGTGAAACCAATCTGAAGCCCATCTATAACCTACACTATTCCATTATCGTCCGTATGTTTATCCAACGACCATTTAAAGGATTAGATAGGGTGGACAGTGAGAGTCTTTTTCCTAGGATGATGACGTCGGCTTGTACGAGGGGGCATAGCTGCAAATTGAGGGGTGATAGATTTAAGGCAGATGTCAGGGGCAGGTTCTTTACTCAGAGAGTAGTAAGGGCGTGGAATGCCCTGCGTGCCAATGTAGTTAACTCAGCCACATTAGGGACATTTAAACAGTCCTTGGATAAGCATATGGATGATGATGGGATAGTGTAGGGGGGTGGGCTTAGATTAGTTCACAGGTCGGTGCAACATCGAGGGCCGAAGGGCCTGTTCTGCGCTGTATTGTTCTATGTTCTGTGTAAATGCCCTTAAAGTTGGCGAGTCTACAACTGCTGCAGGCAAGGCATTCCATGCCCTTACTACTCTCTGAATAAAGAATCTACCTCTGACATCTGTCCGATATCTACCGCCCCTCAATTTAAAGCTATGTCCCCTCGTGCTAGCCGTCACCATCCGAGGAAAAAGGCTCTCACAGTCCACCCTATCCAATCCTCTGATCATCTTGTATGTCTTTATTAAGTCACCTCTTAACCTTCTTCTTTCTAACGAAAACAGCCTCAAGTCCCTCAGCCTTTCCTCATAAGACCTTCCCTCCATACCAGGCAACATCCTAGTAAATCTCCTCTGCACCCTTTCCAATGCTTCCACATCCTTCCTATAATGCGGTGACCAGAACTGTACGCAATACTCCAAGTGCGGCCGCACCAGAGTTTTGTGCAGCTGCAACATGACCTCACGGCTCCGAAACTCAATCCCTCTACCAAGAAAACCTAACACACCGTACGCCCTCTTAACAACCCTATGAACCTGGGTGGCAACTGTCATGGATTTATGCACATGGACACCGAGATCTCTCTGCTCGTCCACACTACCAAGAACCTTACCATTAGCCCAGTACTCTGTATTCCTGTTACTCCTTCCAAAGTGAATCACCTCACACTTTTCCGCATTAAACTCCATTTGCCACCTCTCAGCCCAGGTCTGCAGCTTATCTATGTCCCTCTGTAACCTGCAACATCCTTCCGCACTATCCACAACTCCACCGACTTTAGTGTCATCCGCAAATTTATTAACTCATCCTTCTACGCCCTCATCCAGGTCATTTATAAAAATGACAAACAGCAGTGGCCCCAAAACAGATCCTTGCGGTACACCACTAGTAACTGAACTCCAGGATGAACATTTCCCATCAGCCACCACTGTCTGTCATCTTACAGCTAGCCAATTTCTGATCCAAACCGCTAAATCACCCTCAATCCCATGCCTCCATATTTTCTGCAATAGCCTACCATGGGGAACCTTATCAAATGCTTTACTGAAATCCATATACACCACATCAACCGCTTTACCCTCATCCACCTGTTTAGTCACCTTCCCAAAGAACTCAATAAGGTTTGTGAGGCACGACCTACCCTTCACAAAACCGTGTTGACTATCCCTAATCAAGTTATTCCTTTCTAGATGATTATAAATCCTATCTCTTGTAATCCTTTCCAACGTTTTACCCACAACCGAAGTAAGGCTCACTGGTCTATAATTACCAGGGTTGTCTCTCCTCCCCTTCTTGAACAAGGGGACAACAGTTGCTATCCTCCAGTCTCCTGGCACTATTCCTGTAGACAATGACGACATAAAATTCAAAGCCAAAGGCTCTGCAATCTCCTCCCTAGCTTCCCAGAGAATCCTAGGAGAGATCCCATCCGGCCCAGGGGACTTAGCTATTCTCACACTTTCCAGAATTGCTAACACCTCCTCCTCATGAACCTCAATCCCGTCTAGTCTAATAGCCTGTCTCTCAGTATTCTCCTCGACAACATTGTCTTTTTCATGTGTGAATACTGATGAAAAATACTCTCCTATCTCTTCGGACTCCACGCACAACTTCATCTCCGGGATCATTCTTATAAACCTCCTCTGGATCCCCTCCAACACCAGCAAATCCTGTCTTAGATATAAAGCCCAAAACTGCTCTCAATATTCCAAATGCAATCTGACCAGAGCTTTATACAGCCTCAGCAATACATCTCTGCTGTTGTATTCCAGTCCTCTTGAAATGAATGCAAACATTACATTTGCGTTCCTAGCTGCCAGCTGAACCTGCATGTTAACTTGGGAGTCCTCGTTCAGATTCTCTTAAGTTCCTTTGAGCTTCAGATTTCTGAAGCCTTTCCCCATGTTGAAAATAGTGTACATCCCTAGGCTTCCTGCCAAAATACATAACCTCCCACATTGTATTCCATTGGCCACTTCTTGGTCCACTCTCCTAGATAGTCCAACTCCTTTTGCAGCCTCCTGCTTCCTCAACACTACCTGTCCCTCCAGCTATCCTTATGTCATCTGCAAAATTAGCAACAATGTCCTCAGTTCCTTTGTCCAGATCATTAATGTATTACATGATTAATTGTGGTCCCAACATGGACCCCTGTGGAACTCCCCTGGTCACTGGCTGCCATCCTGAAAAAGGCCCTTTTATCCCTACTCTCTGCCTTCTGACAATCCTGTATCTGTGCCAGTAGCTTGCCTCTCACCCCATGGGCTGTTGTCTTATTTAGGAGCCTCCTGTGCCACATTTTGTCAAAGGCCTTCTGAAAATACAAATAGATCATGTCCACTAGCTCTTGGTCTACCTCGAAATGACCATTGCCTCCCAAATTACCCCCAGAAGCACCTGCCATTGCCACTCCACTGTTTTCCCTGCTAGGCTCCCCTTCCAATCAACTTCTGCCTTATGTCTTTGTAATTATCTTTACCCAATTGTAATGCAGTTACATCTGATTCCAGCTTCTCTCAGCTGCAGGATGAATTCTATCATATTATGGTCACTCACCCCGAGGGATTCCTTCATCTTAAGGTCTCAAATCAAGTCTCCTCTTTACACATCACCTAATTTAGAATTGCCTGTTCCCTAGTAAGCTTTACAACAAACTGCTCCCAGTCTCATTGACATTCCACAAATTATTTTTCTTGAGATCTGCTGCCAATCTGATTTTTCCAGACCACCTGAAATTGCATATCCCCTGTGATAATTGTGATAGTGCCTTTCTTACATGCCTTTTCTAGCTCATGATTTATTTTCTTCCCCTCCTATCCTAATTACTGATAGGAGGCTGATACACAACTCACCTAGGGTATTTTTTTTTCTTTGTGGTTCCTCAGCTCTGCCACACAGATTCTGCGCCTTCTGATGCTATGTCAGCTCTTGCTATTGATTTAATTTCACTTCTTACTAACAAGGCAACCCTACCTCCTCTAGAACAACAAAGAACAAAGAAAATTACAGCACAGGAACAGGCCCTTTGACCCTCCAAGCCTGCGCCGATCCAGATCCTCTAGCTAAACCTGTTGCCTATTTTCCAAGATAACAAGGTGTAGAGCTGGAAGAGCACAGCAGGCCAAGCAGCATCAGAGGACCAGGAAAGCTGATGTTTCTGGCCTAGACCCGCTTCTGAAGAAGGGTCTAGGCCCGAAACGTCAGCTTTCCTGCTCCTCTGATGCTGCTTGGC
>JAHRHZ010000223.1:510814-542288 GCA_024137785.1 Ginglymostoma cirratum | reverse complement strand
TGTGTTCATCCAGCTCTACACCTGGTTATCTCAGATTCTCCAGCATCTGCAGCTCCTACTATCTCTGAGCCTACTTTCCAAGGATCTGTATCCCTCTGCTCCCTGCCCATTCATGTATCTGTCTAGATACATCTTAAATGACGCTGTCATGCCCACCTCTACCACCTCTGCTGGCAACGCGTTCCAGGCACCCACCACCCTCTGCGTAAAGAACTTTCCACGCATATCTCCCTTAAACTTTTCCCATCTCACCTTGAAATTGTGATCCCTAGTAATTGAGTCCCCCACTCTGGGAAAAAGCTTCTTACTATCCACCCTGTCTATACCTCTCATGATTTTGTAGACCTCGATCAGATCCCCCCTCAACCTCCGTCTTTCTAATGTAAATAATCCTAATCTACTCAACCTCTCTTCATAGCTCTGCCCATCTGCCTGTCCTTTCAATAGGACATGTACCCTTGGGTATTTAGTTCCCAGCCCTGGTCCCTTGCAGTCACATCTTTGTGATACTCACGACACCAATTGTCAGTTTCAGTCTGCGCTGCAAGTGCATTTACCTTGGAATCCATTATGACTTCTATCTGTAGCAGTAGCATGTTGAAGTTGGATAGCAATCTTGGGAAAGAATGACAGAATTGATCCCATGTGCTTTTGGGAGAGTCCAGACTGCAATCATGGAAAGCATTTGAATAACTAGGGTAATTAGGGCCAACAGTGACTGGAAACTTTCTGAACACAACTTAATGGTTTCACATTGCCTCTTTTTGTGTAATTTCCTCGACCACGCAGGTGCTCTGTGTTTCAATAAGGGTGAAAAAAATGAAGTGAAAATGGTTGTAAGATGACTGCTCGAGAAAGAAGTGTTTCAGCTTCCAAACAGTGCAAGCAGATATTGGCTTGCTGAATAGTAGAACTGATATATCCATCCAATATACCCAACACTGTAAAGGTTTTGTTATGATAGATATCGTTTGGTGATAGTTTGAGAAGAAGCTGTTTGTTTCAAATAAATCAAATGTCAACAATCATCCACTTCTCAGGGTTGAGTTACTTTATTTCCTACACTGATCACTTGTGAAGTTTGTTCAAGAAAAGCTGGCTTGCACGATTCATTGTGAATTGCAATAATTGCTTCGCAGTCACTGTCAGATCGTCAACAAATTTGAACTGACAGATATCAGTGTCAATTTCCCTGCATCCAGCATTGTTCACCATGACAAGGAACACTATCTTTGCTGCTTGTCACAAAGTTGTACAGCATGGAAACAGACACATCAGTCCAACTTGTTCATGCTGATCAGGTATCCTAAATTAATCTAGTCCCATTTTACGGTGTTTGGGCCAAATCCCTGTAAACCCTTCCTTTCAGGTACCCATCCAGATGCCTTTTAAATGTTGTAATTGTACCAGCCTCCACCACTTCCTCTTGCAGTTCATTCCAGACATGCACCACCCTCTGCATGAAAACGTTGCCCCTTAGGTCCCTTTTACATCTTTCTCCCTCACCTTAAACCCATGCCCTCTAATATTCGACTCCCCACCCCTGGGAGAAAGACCTTGGCTGTTCACCCTATCAATGCCCTTCACGATTTTATAAACATCTATAAGGTCACGTCTCAGCCTGCAATGCTCCAGGGAAAATAACTTCGGCCTATTCAGCCTCTCCCTATAGTTCAAGCCCTGCAACACTGGTAGTGTCCTTGTAGATCTTTTCTGAACCCTTTCAAGTTTAGCAATATCTTTTCCATAGCAAGGAGACCAGAATTTAATGCAGTATTCCAAAAGTGACCTAACCAATGTCCTGTACAGCTGCAAAATGACCTCTCAACTCCTGTACTCAATGCACTGACCAATAAAGGTTTGCCTCAGATTTATCTAGATTAAGCTCCATCTGCCACTCCTTGGCCCATCTGGTCAAAGTCCCATTGGTACTCTGATGGTGCCTTCTTAGCTGTCCACTAAACCACTAATTTTGGTGTCATCTGCAAACTTACTAACCCTACCTCCTAAGTTCACATCCAAATCATTTATGTAAATCTACCCATTAGAACATAAAACAGGACAGAACAGGAGATAGTAAGAACTGTCCATGCTGGAGTCTGAAATAACACAGTGTGGAGCTGGAGAAACAGAACAGGAACAGCTCTTCTGGCCCACCGTGTCTGTGCTGACCATGATGCCATTCTAAACTAATCCCATCTGCTTACATATGGTCTGTATCCCTTCATTCCCTGCCTGATCATGCAGGGAAATGCCTCTTAAATGTTGTATAATCTCTGTTTCTACCACTTCCCCTGGCAGTACCTTCCAGGCACCTACTACTCTCTGTGTAAAAACTTACCTCTCGTATCTCCTTTAAACTTTTTCCCTCTCACCTTAAGCCTATGTCGCTTTGAATTTGACATTTCCATCCTATCTGTACCACTCATTATTTTATATATTTTTATCTAAGGTCACCTCCTCAGCCTCTGACACTCTAGTGAAAACATCAAGTTTGTCTAACCTCTCCTTACAGCTTGGCAGTCTGACCAGCTGCAGTCAATTGGTATCTTCAACCAAACCTTGTTTGGTATCATTGGCATGTTTGAAGTGTTACTTTGAATTCCAGTATTCAAGTCATAGATAGGAATAAAAGCACTGGCCTAACCATGGACTGTAGGGAACGCCACCGTGCACCATCTTGCAGTCTGGAAGATTATGGCAGCTGTTCACCATCTCTGCCCAGACTTTCTTTAGCAACCTGGGATGCAAGCCATCCATACCAGATGATTTAGCCAATTTGAGCATAGCTAACCTTTCGAGTACATCCTTCTATTGAATTTCACATTTCCATTACATCTACCAAATCATTTCTTCTGACTTTCAGTCAACTTCTGCTTCCTTAATAAACATCAATATGAGCAATCTTTTAAGTATTCTTAACTTGCCGTGCATCTCTAAGTGTAAATGACCTTTTCCTCTTATTGCCTCACCTCATCTCATACATTTACTTTCACATGCCATAATAAGATTTACTGTTTCAAGGAATGTCAGCATTGCAGACAAGGCCAGCATCTATTTTCCTATCCCTATTTCCCATCGCCATCTACAGAGATGAGGTGAGAGTGACAGCCTTTGATATCAAGGCTGAATTCGACCGAGTGTGGCAACAAGGAGCCCTGGCAAAACTGGAATCAATGGGTATCAGGGGCAAAGTCTCCACTGTTTGGAGTCATACCTGACATATAGGAAGATGGTCGTGGTTGTTGGAGGTCAATTATCTCAACTCCAGGACATCTCTGCAGGACTTCCTCAGGATAGTGTCCTCCACCCACCATCTTCAGCTGCTTCATCAACGACCTTCCCTCCATCATAAGGTCAGAAGTGGGGATGTTCGCAGATAATTGCACAGTGTTCAGCACCTTTCCTGACTCCTCAGATACTGAAGCAGTCCATGTTCAAATGCAACAAGACATGGAAAATACCCAGGCTTGGGCTGACAAGTGGCAAGTGACATTCGTGCCACACAAATGCCAGGCTATGACATCACCATTAAGAGACAATCTAACCACCATCCCTTGCCATTCAATGGTGTTACCATCACTGAATCCCCTACTATCAACATTCTGGGTGTTACCATTGACGAAAGACTCAACTGGACTCACCACATAAACACAATAGCTACAAGAACAGGGCAGAAACTAGGAATACAGCGACGAGTAACTCACCTTCTGACTCCTCAAAGCCTGTCCTCCATCTACAAGGCACAAGTCAGGAGTGCAATGGAATGCTCCCCATTTGCCTGGATGAGTGCAGCCCCAACAACACTCAAGAAGCCTAACACCGTCCAGGACAAAACAGCCCACTTGATTGGCACTACATCCACAAGCATCCACTCCTTCCACCTCCGACGCTCAGTAGCAGGAGTGTGTACTATCTAAGATTCACTGCAGAAATTCACCAAAGATCCTAAGGCAGCACCTTCCAAACCCACGACCAGTTCTATCTAGAAGGACAAGGGCAGCAGACAAAGGGGAACACCTCCACCTCCAAGTTCCCCTCCAAGCCACTCACCATCCTGACTTGGAAATATATCGCCGTTCCTTCACTGCCGCTGGGCCAAAATCCTGGAATTTCCTCCCTAATGGCATTGTGGGTCAACCTACAGCAGGAGGACTGCAGTGGTTCAAGAAGACACCTCACCACCTTCTCAAGGGCAACTATGGGTTGGGCAAGAAATGCTGGCCAGCCAGCGACACCCACATCGCACAAATGATTAGAAAAAAAAATTACCCTTGGGCAAGTGGTGATGAGCCACTTCTTGAATCACTGTATGGTGTAAGTGTTGCACCCATTTTGCTGTAGGGAGGATGTTTCAGAATTTTGTACAGTGATGTTGAACGAATAAGGAGATACTGTAGTTCCAATTCAAGGTGTTATGTGGCTTAGAGAGGACTGTTGTTCTAGATACTTCATTGGAGAGGCGCTGGCCTAGTGGTATTAACACTAGACTGTTAATCCAGAGACAGGTAATGTTCTGGGGACATGGAATTTGAATTCAATAAAAATCTTGAATTAATAATCCAATGATGACCCTGAATCCATTGTCGATTGTTGGAAAAACCCATCTGGTTCACTAACGTCCTTCAGGGAAGGAAACTGCCATCCTTACCTGGTCTGGCCTACATGTGATTCCAGACCCACAGGAATGTGGTTGACTCTGAACTGCCCTTTGGGCAATTAGGGATGGGCAAAAAATGCTGGCCTGGTCAGCAACACCCTCATCCCGTTAAGAATAAAGGGGATTATCAGGCTTTGGGGAATCAGGAAGTAAGTTACACAGTGCGGGATTCCTTGCCTCTGACCTGCTGTTGCGGGTTGCTACAGCTAGGTTTCTGGTCAATGGTAACATGTAGGTTGTTGACTGTAGGTATTCAGTGATGATAATACCATTGAGGGAAATTGTTTGGTTCTGTCTGGTCGGAGATGATCATTGCCTGATGCTTGTGTAGTGCAAGTGTTCCTTGTCACTTATCAGCCAAGACTTGGATATTGTTCAGGTGTTGCTACATAGGTGCTTCAGTATCTGAGGAGTTGTGAATTGTAGCCAACATTCCCACTATGACCTTATGATGGAGGAAGGCCATTGATTAGCTAAGTATTGAACTTAGTTTATGAGACAGTTGATGTGCTTTTTTTAATTTTCCAAAACTCGTTAGATTTGTGAAAGGTTCATTTTAGATTGGAAAATAGCTAATATAACTCATTTATTCAAAAAAGGAGGGAGGCAGAAAGCAGGAAACTAAAGGCCAGTTAGTTTAAAAACACAGATAGAGATTGCTAGAAAAGCTCAGCAGGTATGGCAGCATCTGTGAAGAGAAATCAGACTTGACGTTTCGGGTCTGGTGATCCTTCCTCAGAACTGATGGTAGATAGGAAAATGTTGGTTTATATGCAGAAGATGGGGTGGGGCGACGGGATAACGAGTAAATGATAGGTGGGATAGAACTCAAAGAGAGAGAAGAACAGTTGGACAGAGAAAGGATCACTCTCATGATTTTATATCTTGTGTATAAGATCATGAGAGGCATGGATAAGGTGAATGCACTCAGTCTTTTTCCCAGGTCTGGGGAATCGAGGACTAGAGGGCATCAGTTTAAATAAGGGGGGAAAAAATACATGGGACCCTGAGGGGCAACTTTTTTACATAGAGGGTGGTGCGCATATGGAATGAACGGCCAGCGGAAGTGGTTGAGGCAGGTACATTAACAACATTTAAAAGGCATTTGGACAAATACATGGATAGGAGAGTTTTAGAAGGATGTGGCCCAAGTGCCGGGAAATGGGATTAGCGTGGATGGACATTTTGGTCAACACAGACCAGTTTGGGCCAAAGGGCCCATTTCTGTGCTGTCAGACTCTGTGACTCTATGAGGAGTGGATAGCTATCTGGCTGGGAGGGTAAATAGCTGTTAATGGAGACTGTTAGTGGCGAGCAATATGTCGTGTATAATGGCATACTATATGATAACAAGGCCTGGCGTGTCTGGTTGAGGGCTAGCACATGGGAGAGTTCAGGCCCTAAAATTATTGAACTAAATATTGAGTCCGGAGGGCTGCAGGGTCCCCAAGTGGAAAATGATGTGTTGTTGTTCCAGCTTGCGCTGAGCTTCACTGGAACACTGCAACAAGCCTGAGGTAGAGAGATTGGCTAGGGAACAGGATGGTGTGTTAAAGTGGTAGGTAACTGGAACCGCAGGGTCTTTGTTGTGGGCAGAACATACATATTCTGACCTAGAGCCACTTAGTTTAACATCTGTTATAGGCAAAATGTTAGAAGCTAACATTAAAAAAGCTAAAGCAGGACACTTGGATTAGTTCAAAGTAATCTAGCAGATTCTGTGTGGCTTTGTCAAAGGGAAATGATGCATAACTAATTTATTTGAGTTCTTTGATGAAAATCAGAGGAGTAGTGGACAGTGAAGGAGGTTACCTCAGAGTACAACAGGACCTTGACCAGAGGGACCAATGGGCCAAGAAGTGGCAGGTGAAGTTTAATCTTTATAAATGTGAGGTGATACATTTTAGAAAGGCAAATCAGGGCAGGATTTGTACAATTAATGTTAGTGGCCTGTGGAGTTTTGCCAAACAAAGAGACCATGAAATGCAGGTTTATAGTTCCTTGAAAGTGAGGTTGCAAGTAGACAGTGTAGTGACGAAGGTGTTTGGTACACTTGTTTTTATTGGTCAGTGCATTGAGTATAAGAGTTGGAAGGTCATTTTGCAGCTGTACAGGACATTGATTAGGTCACGCGTGGAATAGTGCATTAAATTCTGTTCTCCTTGCTGTAGGGAGGATATTGTTAAACTTGAAAGGGTTCAGAAAAGATTTACAAGGACGTTGCCAGGATTAGAGCATTTGAGCTAGAGGGAGAGACTATGGGGCTATTTTCCCTGGAGCATCGGAGGCTGAGGACTGACCTTATAGAGATTTAAAAAATCATGACGGACATGGATAGGGTGAATGGTCAAGGTCTTTTCCCCAGGGTAGGGGAGTTAAAAACAAGAGGGCATGGGTTTAAGATGACAGGGGAAAGATTTAAAAGGGACTTAAGGGGCAATGTATTCACGCAGAGAGTGGTATGTGTTTGGAATGAGTTGCCAGAGGAAGTGGTGGAGACTGGTGCAATTACAACATTTAAAAGGCATCAGGATGAGGATATGAATAGGAAGGGTTCAGAAAAGATTTACAAGGACCAAAGAGCCAAATGCTGGCAAATGGAACTAGATTAATTTGAGATACCTGGCCGGTATGGACGAGTTGGACTGAAGGGTCTAATTCTGTGCTGTACATCTCTATGACTCTAAGTAACTTGTGTTGTGGATAAAGGGGTATCTATAGATTAAATTACCAGAAGGCATTTGATAAGGTGCCACGTCAAACGTTATTGCAGAAAATAAAAGCTGTTAATGTAGGGGGTGACACATTGACATGGAGAGAAGATTGGCTGGCTAACAGGAAGCAGAGAGTAAGAATAAATCTGTCTTTTTCAGGCTGGCATTATTGTCATGAGTGGTGTGCTACAGGGGTCAGTGCTGGGGCCTCAACTCTTTACCCAATTTATATAAATAATTTGGATGAGGGGAGCAAATGTAGGGTAGCTAAATTTAGGGTAGGGTAAATTTAAATGTAGGGTAGCTAAGATCACGCAAACATAAGTGAGCAAGTGAGTTTTGAATAGTCTGTAAGGAGCCTACAAAGGAATATAAGTAGATTAAGTGAGTGGGCCAAGATCTGGCAAATGGAGTACATTGTGATTTTTGGTAAAAAGAATAAGGAAGTATATTACCTAAATGATGAGAGGTTGTGGAGCTCTGAGATGCTGGGAGGTCTGGGTGTCCTAGTGCACAAATTGTAGATGGTTAATATGTACGTAGGCACAGCAAGTAATCAAGAAATAGCATGTTACATTTTATTGCAATTAAATGCAAAATGTGGGGATGTTATGCTTCAGTTAAACAAGACATTGGTGAGATCACATCTGAAATACTTGTCACCATATTTACGGAAGGATGATGTTACTCTGTTCAGGTAGTTCAGAGAAGATTTGTTAGACTGATACTTGGAATGGGCAGATGGCCTAATGAGAAAAGGCTAGACAGACTGGGCCGTTATCCTCTGGAGTTTATAAGAGTCAGAGTTGACTTAATTGAAACATATAAGATCCTGAAGGGACTTGGCGGTGTGGATGTTGAAAGGATGTTTCCTCATTTGGGAGAATCTAGAACTAGGGGCCATTGTTTAGAAATAAGAGGTTACCCCCTAGTCAGAGATGGAAAAATGAAATTATCTGAATACTGCGTGTCTTTAGATTCCCATTATTAAAACGCAGTGGATACAGAATCTTTATGTACTTTAAAGGCAAAGGTAGAGAGGTTTGTGAGTACCAGGGGAACGAAAGATTATTGGTGGTATGTAGGAATCTAGAGTTGAGGTTAAAATCATGATCTTGTGAATGGCAGAGCAGGTCGAAAAAGCCAAGTGGCCTACCCTTATTCCTTATTTCTGCGTTCATAAACCAAAGACGGTTTTGTCTAGAACACTATCCTGAGGAACACCTGCAGTGGTGTCCTGGGGCTGAATTCATTGGTCTCCAAGAACCACCACCATTTTCCCTTCAGCTCAGTGTGATTCCAAACAGTCAGTTGCTTTCTCTGATTCCCCTTAACTTCAGTTTTGTTAGGGCTCCTTGATGCCACATTCAGTCAAATGCTACCTCAATGTCAAGGACAGCCAATCTCACCTCCCGTCTGAAATTCAGCTCTTTTTTTCCATGTCTGGACCTTAGCTATAATGAGATCATGAGCTAAGTGGCACTGGCAGAACCCATACTGAGTGTCAGTGAACAGATTGTTGCTGTGTAAACACTGCTTGATAGCACTGTTGACAACACCATTCTTCGCTTTGAACAAGAATAGACTGATGGGTGGTAATTAGCCAGATTATATTTGTCTGCCTTTTGGGGACAAGACATAGCCAAGCAATTTTCCACCTTGCTGAGTACTTGCCAGTGTTACCGTGTACTGGCTAGAGGTATGGATAGTTCTGAAGCACTACTTATAACTCCTACTGTTGGGCTGTTGTCAGGACCTTTATTCTGCTTGGCATGCTCAGCTGTTTCTTGACTTTATCCAAAGTGAACTGAGAGACTATGCATTGAATTGTGATATTGGGTACCTCGGGTAGGGGCTGAGATAGATCTTCCACTTCCTAGTAAGGTGATGGTGTCAGATTCCATAGGAACTCTCAGAATGCGATTTGATTACGTACAGAGGACTATTTTTACTCAACCTGTTTAGACATCTTGTTACACGTGTGGCAGGTAGGACTTTGAAGGTAGATTTTCTGATGCAGAGATAGGGGCACTACTGCTGTGTCACAAGTTGTTTTCAGTAGATGTTGCTGTAAATAATGCAGCTGGATAGCTTCAATCTCTGATTCTGTTAATGGGTGTTACCTGCCTCATGTTGATTCTCAGTGAAGTTTTTTATTATTTTAGGTATTTCTGGAAAATCTGAAGCATGAAGACTCATTTGTTTATTTGTCTGCAATTCAAGGTAAGAAATATTGTTGAATAAAACATTCCACTACTCAAAAACAACAATTAAAAATTGTGCTATCCACAATACAAGCATATAAAATAGGAGCAGAAGTAGACAATTCAGCATTTTTGAGCTTGCTGTGCCATTCAGTAAGATTATGCCTGATCGTTTTGAGTTTAAATTCCATGTTTTTATTTACCCTGACTTCCCTGTATAATAATAATCCATCTATCTCTGCTTTAAAAATATCTAGTGACCCCTGCCTTCTGATGCAGAGTTCAAAAGTCAAACACTTGCAAAATGTTGCTATTTCATGTCTCAGTCAATGCTTGTTTGAACTTGCAGCTTGACAGTCACAGTCAGGTGATTTATGTGTCACATGACAGGAAGCAACATTTACCCTTTAAAACCCACCAGAAGAAGGGTCTAGGCCCGAAACGTCAGCCTTCCTGCTCCTCTGATGCTGCTTGGCCTGCTGTGTTCATCCAGCTCTACACATTGTTATCTCAGATTCTCTAGCATCTGCAGTTCCTACTATCTCAGAATCTTATGGCTAGTGGTCTATGTGCTGGATTTAAGCTCCAGTCTCTAACCAGTCATGGATTCAAATCCCACTCCTACCACAGTTACAGACAATGTACCGCAGGTAGTCGCTCATGCACGAGCTGGGCGACTCGAAGTTTGCGATGTTTCAATGAGATTATCATTTGTTCTTCGAAACATTAATGAGTAAAGAGCTCAACCTTTCATCGTAACATCTTTGCCTCAGGCATCAGCATGTCTTATTTGACCTGAGATGAACTTCTGATTCACTCCATTATTTCCACCTTTGTATAATCGGCTAACTTCACCTCTGCCTTAGCTGATCTGCTGCTGAAGCCCCTATTCGTGCCTTTGTTACCTCCCGCTTTGATTATTCCAACATATTCCTCTTTGCTGGTCCTCAACATTCTACCCTCTGTGAATTTAAGGCCCTCCAAAACACTGCTACCTGTGTCTGACTTGCACTATGTTCCCTAGCATTCCACAGCTCGCTGAACTACATTGACTCCCAGAAAAGCAATGTATGGTGTTAAAATCTTCATCCTTGTTTTTGAACCACACCTTGACTTTAAACCCTCCCTATCTCTAATCTCTACGTACCATTTGAGCTATCTGAGCTCATTTAATTCCGGTAATGTTGAGCATTCCAGTTTTGATAAGTTCACCATTACTACCAATGCCTTCAGATGTCTAGGCTACAGTTGACTCCGTTTCAAAGAAGTAATGAATTAATTGTAAAATGCTTTTGAGATGTCTGGTGGTCCGTAAAGGCATTGTATAACTACAACTCTATCGGAGCAAGCTTGAAGGATCAAATGGTCTTCACCTGCTTCTACTTTTTGTGTTTTTTTTTAATGTATAAGTTGTATGTTGACAGAGCTAAATGCAGTAGAGCAAGTTGAAGTCAAGTGAGAAGCGGCTCGTCTGAAGCTTAAGCACGCATCCAAGTGACCTGTTTCTATGTTGTAAATGCAATATAGTTTTCATTTTTAATTCCCCATTGCCCAATCACACTGTACACTTAGTTGATTTCAGGTTTTGAAAATTAACCAGACATTCTGATATCTTCTCTGAGAATTTGTGTCACTAGCCTAATGCGGTATTAGGAGGTTACTGAAACATCTGTTGTTAATCCTCCTCTGATGCAGAGTTTGTGTTGGGGGATTGTAAAATTTCAGATGTTTGTACCATTGTTCAAAATAGATTGTAAGGTTAAATCTGGCAACTACAAGCCAGTCAGTTTAATCTCACTGGTGGGAAAGCTTTTAGAAATGATAATGCAGGACAAAATTAATAATCATTTAAACAAATGTGGGTTAATTAAGAAAGGCCGGCACAGATTTGTTGTAGGCAAATTGTGTTGAATTAACTTGCTTGAGTACTTTTTGATAAAGTAACAGAGATGGCTAATGTTGATCCCATGGACGAACGAGACACTGGCACCATCAACGCAAAGTTTGCTGAGTGATAGGAAACTAAGTATAATGGTGAATAATTGTCAGACTGGAGAAACTTTATTCCTGGGAATGAAGGGCTTGTATCCATTAGAGTTTAAAAGATTCAGAGATGATCTAATTGAAACACATAAGATGTTGAGAGGTGTGGATAGGGTGAATACCCAGAGGTATTGCTGGAGAGACTAAAAGTAGGGGCCATTGTTTAAGGATTAGCGGTCCCCCTTTTAAGGCAGAGATAAGGAGAACTGAGGAGAGCTACCAGAGTGTGAAACTCTTTTCCCCAGAAAGTAATGGAGTCTGAATCTTTAAATTAATTTGAGACCAAGTTAGATTTTTAATAGATGAGGGAGTGAAGTGTTACGGGCACCAAACAGGAAAGTGAAATTGAAACTGCAGACAGATCAACCATGATTTCATTGAATGGTGGAGCAGGCTTATAGGGCCGAATGGTCTATAACTGTTTCTAATTCCTATGGCCCCATATAGTGGGGTTCCCCAAAGGTAGATATTAGGACCTCTGCTTTTCTTTACCTATATTAATAACGTAGACTTTGGTATACAGTGCACAATTTCGTAATTTGCAGATGGCGCAAAACTTGGAAGTATTCTGTGAGGATGAAGGTGTTAGACTTCAAGGGCATAACGTAGGTCAGGTGGAATTGACAGACACATCACAGATGAAATTTAATACAGAGGAAAAATCAGGTAATCTGACGTTAAATGTGCACGAAGCATTGACGGTGGCAGATTGGGAAATGAATAATAAGGCTGACAGAACCTATCCTTTATAAATAGGGACATGGACTATAAAAGGCAAGAACTTATGGTGAATCTCAATTGGTGCGTTGCATTTCTGGACACCACACCCTGGGAAGGATTTGAAAGCTTAAGACAGGATACAGAAATTTTTCCAGGTCTGAGGGCTGTCAGGGTAGAGTGAAGAAGCTAAGTCTGTTCTTCTCAGCAAAGAGAAGGTTAACAGCAGATCTTTCATAAGTGAAAGAATCTCAATAGGCTAGAGAGGAAGAACCAGAGAATACTTAATGTGAGAGATTTCCTGAATGGGCTGCCTGGTATCATAACTCAGACCAAGCTTTCTTAATATGATTGGACTATTGTGTGACGTGAGAAATTCAAATAGAACATAGAATATAGAACAGTACAGCACAGTACAGGCCCTTTGGCCCATGATGTTGTGCTGACCTATTATCCTACTAAGGTCAATCTACCCTGCATACCCTACGTTTTACTATCCTCCATGTGCCTATCCAAGAGTCGTTTAAATGTCTCTAAAGTATCTGACTCCACTACCACTGCTGGCAGCACATTTCATATGCCCGCCACTCTCGTGTGAAGAATCTACCTCTGACATCTCCCTATACCTTCCTCCAATCACCTTAAAATTATGCCCCCTCGTAATAGTCATTTCCGCCCTGGGAAAAAGGTCTCTGACTATCCACTCTATTTATGCCTCTCATCATCTTGTAAGCCTCTATCAAGTCACCTCTCATCCTCCTTCTCTCCAATAAGAAAAGCCCTAGCTCCTTCAACCTTTCTTCATACGACCTGCCCTCCAGTCCAGGCAGCATCCTGGTAAATCTCCTCTGCACCCTCTCTAAAGCTTCCACATCTTTCCTATAATGAGGTGACTAGAACAACATTCCAAGTGTGGTCTAACCAGAGTTTTATAGAGCTGCAGCATAACCTCACGGCTCTTAAACTCAATTCCCCTACCAGCGAGAGCCAAAATGAGAGCAACTGCGTTAAATGGAAATGTGCTAAGCCATCATGTGTTATTTGACTGCAGCTGATGGTAAAAGCAAGTGCTAAATTACCAAAAAGTTAATAACTTCCAGATTACTACCTCAACCACAAGCTAATTAACACATGATCAACAAGATTAAAGATGTAAATGCATGGCTGAAAGATTGGTATCGGAGAAGCAGGTTTGATTTGGTGGGACAATGGCACCATTAATGGGGAAAGAGGGAACTGTTCAGGTGAGACGAGCTCCACCTGAATCATTCTGGGACCAAAGTCCCGGCACATCATGTAACTACAGCTATAGTAGGGTTTTAACCTAAATAATTGAAGAGGGATACGTGATAGCAATGTCCGCCTTTTCTGTTATTCTATTCCCAACTGATAACAAGGATTCGGTGTAATCCAGATGTAGTCTCACAGTGCCATATATGACTGAAGCATAATCTCCCTATTTTTGTATTCCGTTCACCTTGCAATAAATGATAACTTTCTATTAACTTTTCTAATTACATGTTGTACCTGCATGCTAATATTTTGCGATTCATGCAGTAGGGCATCCAGATTTTCTTCTGCCTCTCAGAGCATAGCGATCTCTTTTAACTTAAATAATGTGTTTTTTTTTATTCTTCCTGCCAAAGTATTCAATCCCTGTTGTTAGTCACTAACAGTTCCCATTAACAACTACTCACCCTCTCAGCCTGATCATTTGTCTGTCCAACTGTCTTTCTCTCTCTTTGGGCTCTATCCTATCGTTTACTCCCTACCCCACCCACCACCTATTTTCTGCATATAAACTGATGTTTTCCCAGCCACCATCAGTTCTGA
Source organism: Ginglymostoma cirratum (assembly GCA_024137785.1). Classification (NCBI taxonomy): domain Eukaryota; kingdom Metazoa; phylum Chordata; class Chondrichthyes; order Orectolobiformes; family Ginglymostomatidae; genus Ginglymostoma; species Ginglymostoma cirratum. The sequence goes on along the minus strand of JAHRHZ010000223.1, from coordinate 528,117 downwards.
GGAAGGGTCACCGGACCCAAAATGTTAACTCTGTTTTCTCCACAGATGCTGCCAGACCTGCTGAGCTTTTCCAGCAACTTTGTTTTTGTTCCTGATTTACAGCATCTGCAGTTCTTTTGGTTTTTATAAGGTATTCAATCCAACTAGTTCATGTCAACCAGGTTTCCTAAACTAAAGTAGTCCCATTTGCCTGCGTTTGACCCATATCCTTCTCAACCTTCCCTATTCGTGTACCTGTCTAGATGCCTTTTAAGTATTGTAATTGTGTTAGCGTCTACCACTTCCTCTGGCAGCTCATTCCATACACGCATGACCCTCTGTGTAAAAAAAGTTGCCCCTCATGTCTCTTTTAAATCTTTCTCTTCTCACCTTAAAAATATGCCCCCTAGTTTTGAATTCCCCTGCCATAAGGAAAAGACCTTTGCTATTCACCTTATCTGTGCTCGTTATGATTTTATAAACCTCTATAGAGTCACCCCTCAAACTCTTATGCTCAAGTGAAAAAATTCCCAGCCTATCCAGCCTGTCCTTATAACTCAAACATTTTATTACCGGCAACATCCTGGGACATCTTATCTGAACCTTCTCCAATTTAATAATATTTTTCCTACAGCAAGGAAACCAGAATTGTACACAAAAACAGAAATTGCTGGAAAAGCTCAGCAGGTCCAACAGCATCTTTGGAGAGAAATCAGCGTTAACGTTTTGGGTCCAGTGACCCTTACTCAGAACAGACCCGCCCTGAAGAAGGATCTTTGGACCTGAAACAGTAACCCTGATTTCTCTCCAGAGATGCTGCCAGACTTGCTGAGCTTTTCCAACAATTTTGGTTTTTGTTTCTGATTCCAGGCATCTGTGGTTCTTTCAGTTTTTATTCAGAACTGTACACAGTTCTCCACAAGTGGCCTCACCAAAGTACTGTTCAACCTCAATACGACATCCCACTTCCTGTACTCAATGGTGTGAACAATGAAGGCAAACGTGCCTAATGCCACCTTGAGCACCCTGTCTAACTGTGACACACCTTTCAAAGAACTATGTACCTGAACCCCAGGCCTCTTTGTTCAACAACATTTCCCAGGACTCTACAATTAACTGTATAAGTCCTGCCCTTGCTCACTTTATCAAATGCAATGCCTTGCATTTATCCAAATTAAAATCCATCTGCTATTCCTCACATCCCTTTTAAATCTTACCTGTCTCACCTCAAACCTACATCCTCTAGTTTTGGACTCCCCAACCCTGGAGAAAAGACCTTGGCTATTCACCTTATCTGTGCCTCTCATAGTTTTATAAACCTCAATAAGGTCACCTCTCAGCATCCTATGATCCCAAGCCTATCCAGCCTATCCTTATAACTCAAAGCTTCCAGTCTCGATAACATCTTTGTGAACCTTTTTTTGCACCCTTTTCAGTTTAATAACATCCTTCCTATAGCAGCAGGGTGGCCAGAATTATATGCAGTATTCCAAATGTGGCCTTACCAATATCTTGGGGTGGCACAGTGGTTAGCACTGCTACCTCACAGCGCCAGGACCTGGGTTCAATTCCAGCCTCAGGTGACTGTCTGTGTGGAGTTTGCACATTCTTCCCGCGTCTGCGTGGGTTTCCTCTGGGTGCTCTGGTTTCCTCCCACAGTCCAAAGATGTGCAAGCTAGGTGTATTGGTCATGGTAAATTGCCCATAGTGTTCAGGGATGTGTAGATTAGGTGCGTTTATAGGGGGATGGGTCTGGGTGGGATGCTCTGAGGGTCGGTATGGCTTTGTTGGGCCGAAGGGCCCGTTTCCACACTATAGGGATTCTGTGATCTATAATCAATGATCTATGATCTATCTTGTACAGTCCTAACATGACTTTCCAACTCCTGTACTCAGTGCTGTGACTGATGAAGGCGAGCATGCCAAATGCCTTTTTCTCCACCCTGTCTATCTGTGACACCATTTTCCAGGAATTACGGACCCTTGTTCTGTCTCTTCAACAACACTGCAGTTAAGTGTGTATGTCCTGCCCTGGTTTGTCTTAACAGAATGCAACTCCTTGCATTTATCTGAATTAAACTCCTCTGCCATTCTTCGGTCCACTGGCCTAGTTGGTCAAAATCCTGTTGTACTCTGAGATAACATTCGTCACTGTCCACTATACCACCAATTTTGATGTCCGTGCCTCCCATGTTCTCATCCAAATCAGTTAAATAAATGATGAATAACAGTGGACCCAGCTCTGAATCTTGAAGCACACCACTGGTCACAGGCCTCCAATCTGAATGACAACCCTCTACCACCACCCTCTGTCTACTTCCATCAAGCCAATTTTGTGTCCATTTGGCCAGATCTCCCTGGATTCCATGTGGCCTAACAGTATTAACCTATCTACAATGCGGAACCTTGTCAAAGGCCTTGCTGAAGTCCATGTAGACAACATCTACTGCTCTGCCTTCATCTATCTTCTCGGCCACCTCTTTAAAACAAACTCAAACAAATTTGAGAGACACGATTTCCCACACACAAAGCTATGCTGACTATCCCTAATTAGTCCTTGCCTTTCCAAATTGGAAAGGCAGGGAAGAGGAGGATCACAAAGCATTGAGTATGAAAGCAACAAAGTTATGATGATTCCTGACAAATGCTTTTCATCTTGAACTCGTCTGGATAATTTGTAAGAGGAAACAACATTTATACTGAATGAGAGGAGAGTGTTGTTTGGTTGGCCAATTGTGGAATTGCATCTAACGTTGGACACTCTTTTCAGTTTTGTAAGCACAGGCTGATTGGATAAGGTGTCTGCTTGTTTTCCAGTTCAGTACTACATTGCATAATACAGTAATAATAAGACAACTCACCTTAATGAAATGCGTCTTTTGTCGGCAATATTCAAAGCATGGGTAGCGACAATCTGAGAAATTGGTGGAAGGCTCGTTAACTAGAGGTCGCCAATTTAAGATCAATGACAAAAGAACTAAAGGTGATTTGAAGAAAAATGTAATCATGCAGCAAATGGTTGGAATGCATGACCTGAGAGTGTTGTAGAGGCAGATTCAATTGTGGTTTCCAAAAGGGGATTTAACTGAAGAGTACAGAATTTGCTAGGTACAGGGGAAAGGAGGAGCATAAGAAATAGGAGCAGGAGTAGGCCATTTGACCCCCAAACTTGCCACGATATTCAACAAGATTGTGATTGTTCTGCCCCAAGCTTTAACTCCTCTATTGTGCCAGCTTGACATAATCCTCTACTCCCTGATATTCCAAAATAAGAATATAAAGAAAAGAATAGCTGAGCAGGGCTTGTTGAGTTCTAGGGCATGGATAGTTGGCTGTGCTGTAGCCACCCTGTAATTCTATTCTATGATTTCATATACCTTCAAACCCTGAAGTAATTAATGAGTGCAGCACACAGCAAAGCTAAAGGCTGACCTTGTTTGATGTCAGAGGAAACAGTCTGCAAAGAACAGCAAATGATGTTGTGGGAGAAAGCTACCTGGTCTGAAATTTTTGATATGGTTTCCTAAGGCCACGTTGATTGTCAGTGTCTTGGTTATTGCAAATTTCCACGTGGGAGTTGTAAGGGAGAGGGGTAGATAGCATGGGGCTGACTGGATATCAGGTTCCATCTGAAGATTTAAGATTCTTGTTGTTACAGCTGTAAGTGTTATATCCAATGCATGCAATGCAGAATCAATCTGGATTTACTGCAAACTCAGTATTGTTGCGCACGGAGTAGCCTATTGTGGCTAGTTTCTCTTCTGAGAGCAGGTTGTCAGTAACATAATGGGGAAAATCAGAAAAAAGTCTGTCAAGTTTGAGGAGAGAACAGGAGGGCAACAGAATTCATTTAACAGACAATCTTTTGATACATTTCAAATCCAGCATTCTCTGAATTTCCAATCCATCTCCTATTCTGCAGACAGTAAAACGTACAGCACTCAGTTTCACTCTAAATGAACAATCTCAATAATTGAGATAACAAGCATGGGGCTGGATGAACACAGCAGGTCAAGCAGCATCATAGGAGCAGGAAAACTTGACGTTTCGGGCCTAAACCCTTCATCATCCAGCCCCATGCTTGTTATCTCGGATTCTCCAGCATCTGCAGTACCTTTTTATCTCTGATACAATCTCAATAATTGATTGACTTCCATCAAAGAGCACAGTTTGACCAAGAGTCATGACCCCACAGTTCAATGGAAAGACTGAAAAGTTTGCATGTTCTGTCAAAAGCACCTGTTGTTTATTCTCAGCCCTGAAGGAATTGCCTGCAGTCTGCATTTCCTTGAGACAGGGAGGATTACACTTCAGCTTGAAGTAATAAGTTAATTTAGAAATTTCCTCCATGTGGATCACCTGAAAGACAAGGTGTTTATGTTGACAGTTTGGGTGTTTTTAGGACTTTTTTTGGGAGGTAGAATGCAGTTTGTTCCTCATTTGTGGCTGTTTCAAACTAGTTCCCACCATTTGCTACAAACTGTCAAGGGAAGGATGAAGGGATTAATTTACATGGAGAGGTAAAAAAGCTTGAATTGTTCTCCTAAATGCAGGGAATGTTAAGGGAAAATTCAACTGAGGTGTTCATTTTATGCGTGGTTTTGATAAAGTACAGAGAAACTATTTCTAATGGCGGTAAGCTTGGTAACTAGAGGTGAGATGAGAATTGTTCTTACACGATGAGGAGTTGTGATCCGGATTGAACTGCCTGAATGAATGTAGTAATACAGTAGTAATTTTCAAAAGTAAATTGGATAAATAATTGAAGCGAAACATTTTACATGACTGCAGAGAAAGAGTAGAAATATGAATAAATCTTTTTCGAGAGCCAGGTCTAGGTGATAGGCTTTTCTGAGCAATTATGTAGAAAAGTGCAGTTTTTTACAACAAAATCGTATTCTGACTTCCCCTTACACAGAGTCACTGACTGGGTCATTCTCTTTAAGGCAGTAAGAAACACTAAAGATCCTTTCTGCTGGTGTATCATTTTGTACCTGAGCCACACAGTCCGAATGTCCCAGGTTATTTCTCTGCTATGCAAGTCTGTGCACAAATGCTGTATGTGTTCTGTTTCAGCTGCAGCTTTTACACAGACAAGTATTGACAGGCCTAAGACCCTTCATGTAAATTGGATCCAAGGTTTACAGCCAGATGAGAGTATTATGTGAACTGGGGTTTTATTCTCTGGAATATGAAAAGTTAAAGGTTGGTTTGATCGAAATTTATTATATTAAAGGGAACAGGTAGGTCAGAGCTCCAAGGATGAGAATCTTCAATTATGTGGGTAGGTTGAAGAAGTTAGCCTTGTTTTCTTTGAAGAAGAGGTGGCACCCCATCTAACGTCTTCAGCATTCACTCCCTGTATTACTGATGCACAGTGGCAACAGAGTATGCCAGCTGTGAGATGCTCTGAAACATCCCACCAATACTCTTGAAAACACCTGACACAGTTAGAACATACATGACAACAAAAACAGAAGTTGCTGGAAAAGCTGAGCAGGTCTGGCAGCATCTATGAAGAGAAAATCAGATTTAACATTTCGGGCCCAGTGACCCTTCCTCAGTGGGAACTGATACAGTAATAATTTTCAAAAGGAAATTGGATAAATAATTGAAGCAAAACATTTTACACAGCTGCAGAGAAAACGTAGAAAGATGAATAAATCTTTCTGAGGAAGGGTCACCAGACCCGAAACATTAACTCTGATTTTTTTTCTCCACAGGCACTGCCAGACCTGCTGTTTTCCAGCAACTTCTGTTTTAGTTCCTGATTTACAGCATCCACAGTTCTTTTGGTTTTTATAAAGTTACAACATAGACAACCGAGAAAGACAAGGGCAGCATTTGCATGAGAATGCCACCACCTGCAAGTTTCCTTCCAAGCCACGTTCTCTTTTTTTGGAAATATATTGCAGGACCTTGACTGCAGCTGGGTCAAAATCATGGAACTCTCTCCAATTAGCAGCATTGTGAGTATGCCTACACTGCATGGTTACAATCTGCAACGTCATGGCCTGGCATATCCCAACTCTATCACTACCGTTAAATTAGGAGGTCATACCTGGTTTAATGGAGAGTGCAGGAAGTCGTGCCAGGAGCAACACCAGGCATACCAAATAATGAAGTATAAACCTGGTGAAGCTACTAAACAGGATTAAGACTGAAGCATGCACAGCAATATTCAGCCAGAAGTGCTGAGTAGATGATCAATCTCATCCTGGTCCAGTCATCCCCAGCATCACAGCTGCTGGTCTTCAGCCAATTTGATTCACCTCATGTGATATCAAGAAACAGTTGGAGACACTGGATACTGCAAAGTCTATGAGCCCTGACAATATTCCGGTACAGTACTGAAGAATTGTGCTTAAGAACTTGCCACTCCCCTAGCCAAGCTGTTCCAGTACAGTTACAACACTGGCATCTACCCGAAAATGCAGAAAATTGCCAGTGTACATAAAAAGCAGGACAAATCCAGCCCGCCTAATTACTGCCCCATCAGTCTACTCTTATTCATCAGTAAAGTGATGGAAAGTGTCATCAAACAGCACCAGCTCAGCTGTAACCTGCTCAGTGACACCCAGTTTGGGCTCTGCTGGGGCCACTCAGCTCCTGACCTCATTACAACCTTGGTTCAAACATGAACAAAAGAGCTGAATACCACAGGTGAGGAGAGAGTGACAGCCCTTGACATAAAGGTTGCATTTGACCGAGCGTGAAGCCAAGGAGCCCTAGCAAAACTGGAATCAATGTGTATCAAGGGGGCAAAATGTCTGCTGGCTGATGTTATTCTGGCACATATAAAAATGGTTGTGGTTGTTGGTCAGTCATTTTAACTCCAGGTCATGTCTGCAGGAGTTCCTCAGGATAGTGTCCAAGGCCCAACCATCCTCAGCTGCTTCATCAATGAACTTCCCTTTATCATATGGTCAGAAGTGGGGATGTTCGCTGAGGATTGGACAATGTTCAGCACCATTTGTGTCTCCTCAGGTACTGAAGCAGTCCATGTTCAAATGCAACAAATTCTGAACAGTATCCATTCTTTGGCTGATATGTTGCCAGTAACATTCATACCACACAAATGCCAGGAAGTGACTGTCTCTAATCTGACCACTGCTCCTTGCCATTCAATGGTGTTACCTCACTGTGTCCCCCATCCTGGGGTTGCCAGTGACCAGAAGCTTAACTGGACTCGCCACACTAACACTGTGGCTATAAGAGCAAGCCAGAGGTGAATAACTCACCTCCTGACTCCCCAAAGCCCGTCCACCATCTACAAGGCACAAGTCAGGAGTTTGATGGAACACTCCCCACTTGCCTGAATGGGTGCAGCTCCAACAACATTCAAGAAGTTTGACACCAGCCGTGACAAAGCAGTACACTTGAATGTTACAACACCTACTCACTCCGCCACCTACACTCAGTAGCGGCAGTACGTACTGTCTACAAGACACACTGCAGAAATTCACCAAAGATCCTCAGACACCATCTTCTAAACCCACGACCACTTCCATCTTGAAGATACACAGGAATAATACCACTTGCTAGTTCCCCTCCAAACTGCCCACCATTGAAATATTTTGCTGTTCCTTCACTATTGCTGGGTCAGAATCCTGGAATTCCTTCCCTAAGGGCATTGTGGGTCTACCTAAAGCTCATGGTCCGCAGGGATCTATAAGGCAGCTCACTCCACCTCCTCAGGAGCATCTAGGGATAGGCAATAAATGCTGGCCAGCCAGCTTTCTGTTCTATGAAGTGAATTAAAAAAAAAATTTCCACCCTGGGAAAACAAGTTCAATTATGCACCCTATCCATGCCTCATAATTTTATATACTTCTGTCAGCCTCCGACATTCTGGTGACAATAATCCAAGTTTGTCCTACCTGTCCTTCCAGTGAATACACACCAAACCAAGCAACATCCTGGTAAACCCGTTTTGCACCCTCTCAAAAAGCCTTCACATCCATCCTATTGTGTCGTGGCCAGATCTGCGCACATTACTCCAAATGTGCTTAAACCTAAGTTTTTTTTAACAGCTGCATCATGACTTGCCATTTTTTATACTCAGTGCCCTGACCAATGAAGATTAGCATGCCTGATGCCTCCTTTACCACTTCATCCACTTGTGTGGCCACTTTCAGGGAACTATAAACTTGCACCCCAAGATCAGTGCTCCTAAAGGCCCTGCCATTTTATGTATAAACTCCTGTTGCATTTGACCTCCTAAGATGCATTGCCTCACACTTGTCAGCATTAAGCTCCATCTGTCAAACTTTCCAACTGATCTATATCCTGCTATATCCTTTGACACCATTCCTCACTGTCCACATCTCCTCCAATTTTCATGTTGTCTACAAACTTGCTAATCAGACTATCTATATTTTAATCCTAATCATTTATATAAATTATAAACAATAGAGGTTACAGCACTGATCCTTGCGGAACACCATTGGTCACAGAACTCCAGGCAGAAGAACACCCCTCCACAACTACACTTTGTCTTCTTTGACCAAGTCAATTTTGTATCCAATTTACCAACTCACCTTAGATCCCATCATGGTTAATCTTCTGTTCCATCCTACCTAGAGAGACCTTATCAAATATTTTAATAAAGTCCATGTAGACAACAGCCAATGCCTTACCCTTATCAATCATCTTCACTTATTGAAAAAATAATCAAATTTGCATGACCTAATCAAATTTGAGACCACCTATGGAGTTTCAATGAAAAACAATGATTGAGAATTGTTCTACTTAATGGTGCCACAGAATATGCTTTGGGTGAAGGACTTCAGTGTCCATCATGAAGAGTGGCTCAGCACTACTGGCTGAGCTGGTTGAGATGTAAAGCACATTGCTACAAGACTGGGTCTGTGGCAGGTGGTGAGGGAACCAACAAGAGGGAACAACATACTTGACCTCAGTCTCACCAATCTGCCAGCTGTAAATGCGTCTGCCCATGACAATGTTGATAAGAGCGACGACCATAAAATCCTGTCTTCACATTGAGCTTGCCTTCCATCATATTGTGTGGCATTATCACTGTGCTAAATAGGATAGACTTTGAACAAACCCATGGGGAAATAAGACTGGGCATCCATGAGGTTCTGTGGGTCATCAGCAACAGAATTGTACACCAGTGTTACCTTACAAAGTCACAACATTTGCAACCTTATGGCCAAACATATTCCACACTCTAGCATTACCATCACACCAGGAGATCAAGTCTGATTCAATGGAGAGTGCTGAAGGGCATGGAGGAGCAGCCCCTGATGTACCTAAATATGAGCTGTCAATCTGGTGAAACTACAAAACAGGACTACTTATATGCCAAACAGCATAAGCAGCATGTGATAGACAATGATAAGCGATTCCACAACCAATGCATCATATCTAAACTCTGCAGTGCTGCCACATCTGGAATACACTATTTGGGAGGGCACTTAAGGTGGGTAATCTCACAACCTTTTAAAAAGTACTTGGATGAACATTTTAAGTGTTGTAATATTAAAGGCTATGGGCCTTATGTGGGAAAGTAGGACTCATGTAGGCAGTAGTGTCTTTTGGAGGTACAGACTTGATGGGCCGAAGAGCCTCTTATGTGCTAGATGATTCTGTGTAATGGATGGTGTTACTGGATATTGCAAAGGCAACGGGTCCTAAAAACATCCCGACAATCAATACTAAAGACACTGGCTGGAAGACTTTGTCAAAACTCTAGACAAGCTGTTCCAGTACAACCACAAGACTAGCATGCAATCAACCATGTGAAAAACTGCTCAGATATGTCCTGCATTCAAAAAGCAGGTTAAATGTAACTTGGCAATTATCATCTGATCAGTCTACTCTTCATCATCAGTAAAGTTTTATCATCAAGCATTATTTGCTTTGTAATAACCTGCTCATTTCCCGCTGCCTTAGGAAGGCAGCCAACATAATTAAGGACCTCTTCCATCGGCAGAAGATACAAAAGTTTGAAAGCACACCAACAGATTTAAGAACAGCTTCTTCCCTGCTGTCATTAGACCTATGAATGGACTTCTTGTATATTAGAGTTGATCTTTCTCTGTAGCTGGAACACTATTCAGCATTCTGTTCTATTGTCTAATGCACTTAGATAAGGTGTAAGTTGTTTGGTTAGCATGCAAAACAATACTTTTCACTGTATCTGTGTCCTTTTGACAAATATAAATCATTGACACTCAGTTTGCATTCCTCCAGAGCCATTTAAATCTTGACCTCATTGCAGCCTTGATTCCAATATAGACAAATGAGCTGAATTGTAGAGGCAAGTTGAGAGTGACTGCTGTTAACATGAAGGTCACAGTTGACTTAGTATGGCATAAAAGACCCCTGGAAAGTTTGAGTCGATGACAATTGGAGGAAAACTCTCTGCTGGTCAGAGTCATAACAAGAACAAGAGAAGATGATTGTGGTTGTTGGAGATCATTTGTTTCAGTTCCAGGATATCCCTGGAAGAGTTCCTCAGTGTAGTATCCTAGGCCCAACCATCTTCAGCTGCTTCATCAATGACCTTCTGTCCATCCTAAGTTCAGAAATGTGGATGCTGACTGATGTTTGCACTATGCTCAGCAACATTCCTAACACAGAATCACTACAGTGCGGAAAGAGGCCATTCATCACATGAAGTTGGCACTGACCCTGTGACAGCATCCCACCCAAGCCCAGCCCCCGCACTAAATAAAAATCCAAACAACTGCGCTGCTGTAAATCAGAAACAAAAACAGAAGTTGCTGGAAAAGCTCAGCAGGTCTGGCCCCATCTGTGAAGAATTAGTGGAGTTAACATTTCGGGTCTGGTGACCCTTCCTCAGAACTGATGGTAGCTAGAAAAATTTTGGTTTATATGCAGAAGATAGGGTTGAGTCCAAAAGAGAGAAGAACAGTTGGATAGACAAAGGAGTTCATATCGATCTGGCTAGGAGGGTGAATAGCTGTTAATGGAGCTGTCAGTGACTAACGATTGGCAGTGTGTACAGCAGGCTATGTGATAACAAGGCCTGGTGTGTGAGGTAGAGGGCTACGACATGGGAGAGTTTAGGCCGTAAAATTACTGAACTCGATATTGAGTCTGGAGGTCTACAGGGCCCCCAGGCAGAAAATGAAGTGTTGTTCTTCCAGCTTGCCACCCACAATTCTTTCTCCGATGTAACAATGATATCATTGGTGCTGTTTCTCTCTTTCCTCTGGAATTGGAAAAGTTCATTGATTTCACTTTCAATTTCCACCCTGCCCTCACTTTCACTTAGTCTATCTCTGAGTCCTCCCTTTCCTTCCTCAACATCTCTGCCTCCATTTCTGGGGATGGACGGCCACTAATATCCATTACAAACCCACTGACTCCCACAGCTGTCTGGACTATACATGGTCTCACCCCACTTCATGTAACAACTCCATCCCATTCTGTCAGTTCGTCCATCTCTGCCTCATATGTTCAGTTGAGGTCAACTTCAACAAGGGAGACTCCGACATGTCCACCTTCTTCCTCAACCGAGGATTCCCTAGCACCGTTGTCGACAAGGCCTTCAGCCAGGTCCGACCCATCTCCTGTACTTCTGCCCTCACCCCTTCTTGTCCTTACCTACCATCCCACCAGCATCCACCTCCAGAAGATCATCAGATGCCATTTCCGCCCCCTCCAGCAAGATGCCACCACCAGACACATATTCCCCTCCCCTCCCTTGTCCACCTTCCGCAGGGACCGTTCCCTCTGGGATACCCTGGCCCACACTTCCTTTACCCCCAACATCCCCCCACAGCCCTACAGCACCTTCCCTGTAAGTGGCAAAGGTGCAACACCTGCCCATTTACCTCCTCCCTCCCCAGTATCCAAGGGCCCAAAAATACCTTCCAGGTGAAGCAAAACCTCACCTGCACTTCCCAGAATCTAGTCTACTGCATTCACTGCTCACAATGTGGCCGCCTCTAAATTAGGGAAACGAAGCATAGACTGGATGACTGCTTCGCAGAATATCTGTGTTCTGATTGCAAAAAAGACACTGAGCTTCCAGTTGCCTGCCACTTTAGCACATCACCCTGTTCCCTGGCTAACATCTCTGTCTCTGGCTTGCTGCAGTGTTCCAGTGACCCTCAGCGCAAGCTGGAAGAACAACACTTCATTTTCTGCCTGGGGGCCCTGCAGCCCTCCGGACTCTATATCAAGTTCAATGATTTTAAGGTCTAAACTCTCCCCTGTCATAGCCCCCTACCGCACACACCAGGCCTTGTTATCACATAGCCTGCTGTACACACTGCCTATCGTTAGTCACTGACCGTCCCCATTAACAGCTACTCACCGTCCTAGCCAGATCATTATTAACTGGGTCTAGGCCCGAAACGTTAGCCTTCCTGCTCCTATGATGCTGCTTGGCCTGCTGTGTTCATCCAGCTCTACACCTTGTTATCCCAGAATCTCCAGCATCTGCAGTTCCTATTATCTCTCATTATTAACTCTTTGGTCTATCCAACTGCTCTTCTGTCTCTTTGAGCTCAATTCCACCTATCATTTACTCCCTACCCCCACCACTCCCTTCTGTATATAAACCAACATTTTCGTAGCTACCTTCAGTTCTGAGGAAACATCACTGGACCTGAAAATTTAACTCTTCTTTTTTCTTCACGGATGCTGCCAGACCTGCTGAGCTTTTTCAGCAACTTCTGTTTTTGTTCCAGCCCCCATACTATCCTGTAATGCCACATTCCCCATGGCTAATCCATCTTGCCTGCACATCCCTGGTCACTAAGGGGCAATTTCATCCTGACCAATCTACCTAACCCACATCTCTTTGAACTGTGAGAGGAAACCAAAGCACCCATCAGAAACCCATGCAGACGTGGGGAGAATGTGCACACTCCACACACAGTCACACAAGGCCAGAATTGAACCCAGGGCCCCTGGCCCTGTGAGGCGGCAGTGCTAACCACTGAGCTACTGTACCACCCCAAAGAAGCAGTCTTCCAGGCTGTTCATACCACTACAGCACCCCCCACCACCTCATTCCTCGGTTGCTCACACCTCCCCCCCACAACACGCACACACACACACACACACACACAACTCCCCGACTGCTCCTACCACCACTATCGTAACACCCACAACACGCACACACGGCTGAGTCATGAATGAATCACTTGATGGAGCACCTCAAAAGGCAGAGCCCTGTGTCCTTTATTGATTAGAGCACCAGCATTTGCGAGTCAGTCACTCAGCAGCATGCAGAGTAATTATAACCAGGAAACAGATCATTTGGCCAATTTGTTATATTCCACATGACCAGTAATTCCGATCCCGTTTACATTAGTTTCCATGTTCCTTGACTCTCCTTTCCTTCACTCAGCTTTCCAACCATTCTTTAAATTTACTTGTGGAATGTAGACATCGTTGGCTGGCCAGCATTTATTGCACATCCCCAGTTGCCCTTGAGAAGGTGGTGGTGAACTGCCTTCTTGAACTGCTGCAGTCCACCAGCTGTGGATTGACCCACAATGCCCTTAGGGAGTGAATTCCAGGATTTTGACCCAGTGACAGTGAAGGAACAGCAATATATTTCCAAGTCAGGATGATGAGTAGCTTGGAGGGGAACTTTCAGAGGGTGGTGTTCTGAAGTACCTGCTGCCCTTGTCCTTCTAAATGGAAGTGGGGTTGGGTGTGAAGGGGGCTGTTTAAGGATCTCGGGTGAATTTTTGCAGTGTATCTTGTAGATAGTATGCCCCCCTGTGACTGAGCATCACTGGTGGAGCAGTTGTTTGTGTGTGTTGTATAAGGCAAGTGGGGAGTATTTCATCACACTCCTGGCTTGTGCCTTGTAGTTGATGGGCAGGCTTTGGGGAGTCAGAAGAGGAGTCACTTGCTGCAGTATTCGTAGCTTCTGACCCACTTTTATGGCTACAGTGTTTATGTGGTGAGCCCAGTTCAGTTTCTGGTCAATGGTAGCCCCCAGGATGTTGATAGTGGTGGATTCAGTGATGGTAACACCATTGAATGTCTCGAGGCAGTGATTAGATTACCTCATTTTGGTGATGGTCATAGCCTGGCACGAATGTTACTTGCCAACTGTCAGCGTAAGCCTAGATATTGTCCAGATGTTGTTGCATTTGAACATGGACTGCTTCAGTATCTGAGGAGTCGCGAATGGTGTTGAACATTATGCAGTCATCAGTAAACATCCCCACTTCTGACCTTATGATAGAGGGAAGGTCATTAATGAAGCAGCTGAAGATGATTGGGCCTAGGACACTACCCTGAGGAGCTCCTGGAGTTAAGATGATTGACCTCCAACAACCACAACCATCTTCTTATGTGCTAGGTATGACTCCAACCAGTCTGGCAGTATCAGTGAAGGAGAAAACAGAGTTAATGAACAGTTTTGGGTCTGGTGACCCTTTCTCAGAACTCACCGGAGTCAACTTTAACTTTGTTTTCTCCTCCACAGATGCTGCCAGACCTGCTGAGCTTTTCCAGCAACTTTATTTTTGTTCCTGATTTACAGCATCCGCTGTTCTTTTGGTTTTTATTATGACTCCAACCAGTGGAGCGTTTTCTGCCTGATTGCACTTTTTCTAGAGCTCCTTGACGCCACATTTGTTCAAATGCAGCCTTGATGTCAAGGGCTGTCACTCTCACCTTACCTCTGAAATTCAGCTCTTTTGTCCATGTTTGAACCAAAGTTGTAATGAGGTCAGGAGCTGAATGGCCCTGGCAGAACTCAGACACTAGTGAGCAGGTTATTGTTGAGTAGGTGTTGCTTGTTGCTACTTGGGGCACCAATTAGCCATGTTGGATTTGTCCTACTTTTTATGTATAGGACAACTCTGGACAATTTTCCACATTATCAGGTAATGCCAGAGTTCTAACTGTGCTGAACGAGCTTGGCTAGGGTATCAATAATTCCTGGAGTATGAATCTTCAGTACTGTTGCTGGAATATCATCATAACCTTTACAGTGCCTCCAACTGTTTCTTCATACCATGTGGAGTGAATCAAATTTGCTAAAAACTGGTATCTGTGATGCTGGAGATCACTAGAGGAGGTCGAGATGGATCATCCACTCAGCACTTCTGGCTGAAAATTGCTGCAAATGTTTCAGCCTTATCTTTTGCACTGTTGTATTGGGTTCTTCTGTCATTAAGGATGGGGATATTTGAGGAGCCTTGTCCTCCAGTGAGTTGTTTAATTGCCAACCACCATTCACGACTGGATGTGGCAGGACTGCAGAGCTTAGATCTGATCTGTTGGTTATGGGATCACTTAGCTCTGTCTATCACTTGCTGCTTATGCTGTTTGGCATGCAAGCAGTCCAGTTGAGCGACTTCACCAGGTTTACACCTCCTCTTCAGGTAAGCCTGGTCCTGCTCCTAGCGTGCACTCTCTATTGAGCCAGGATTGATCCCTTGCCTTGGTGGTAATGGTTTAATGGGGGATATGGAGATTCATAGAATTGTACAGCATGGAAACAGACACCTCGGTACAACCCATCCGTGCTAACCAGCTATTCCAAATTAATCTAGTCCTGTTTGCAAACATTTGAGCCAAATACCTCTAAATCCTTCCTGTTCACATACCCATTCAGATGCCTTTTAAATGTTGTAATTTTACCAGCCTCCATCACTTCCTTTGGCAGCTCATTCCATACACACACTACCTTCTGCGTGAAAACGCTGCCTCTTGGGCCCCTTTTAAATCTTTCCCCCGACCTTAAATCTGTGCCGTCTACTTGTGGACTCCCTCACCCTGGAGAAAAGACCTTGGCTATTCACCCTATCCATGCCCTTCATGATTTTATAAGCTTCTGTAAGGTCACCCCTCAGCCTCTGACACTCCAGGGAGAATAGCTCCAGCCTGCTCAGCCTCTCCCTACAGCTCAAACCTTCCAACCCTGGTGATGTTCTTGCACATCTTTTCTGAACCCTTTCAAGTTTCACAACATCAAATCCTTTCAGCATTTCTAAATGCCTCAAGTAAAACTCTGAGTGACTTTCTCAACTTGAAAGATTGAAACTGAAGTGTAGAATAATATAACAATTTTACTTTCTGGTGTGGTGAAATTTCCCTGCAATTACGAGTGTTCTGGTTACTAATTACCTAAAGCCAAGTTTCAAGTCTCAACAGCTTCTGTTTAAGTTTCAAAAACAAAGTTGCTGGAAAAGCTCAGCAGGTCTGGCAGCATGTGTGAAGGAGAAAACGGAATTTACGTTGCGGGTCAGGTGACCATGCTGTTCTGTTTTTGTTGCTAATTCGCAGCATCCGCAGTTCTTTCGGTTTTTATTCTGTTTAAGTTTGTGTTCTATAAACTTCATAGGGAGGCATTGTCCCAGTGGTATTATTGCTGGGCTGTTAATCCAGAGATCCAGATAATGCGCTGGGGACCTGGGTTCAAATCCCACCATGGCAGATGGTGGAATTTGAATTTAATAAAAATATCTAGAAGCAAAAATCCATTTTTATCCATTGTTGATTATTGGAAACACCCATCTGGTTCACTAATGTCCTTTAAGGAAGGAAACTGCCATCCTTACCTGGTCTGGCCGACATGTGACTCCAGACCCACAGCAATGTGGTTGACTCTGAACTGCCCTCTGGGCATTTAGGGATGGGCAATAAATGCTGCCTAGCCAGCGACACTCTGATCCCATTAATGAATTTAAAAAATACTTAGTGTTTATTGTAATTAATTGAACACCTCCATTAAGGAACAGCTTTCATGTTGATGTCGCTGCTTTAAGCATTGTAGTCACTTATATTGTGTAATGTATCAGTTGTCTAAGTACTTTTTTTCCATTTATTTTTCTGAACCTTAATTAAACATCTTCCATTTCAGCAGTTGAGTGCTAGCATCCCCTCAGTTACAGCACCCCTCACTTAAAGATTGATAGAGCAGGGACAGGAATGGTTGTTGCAGGTTCCAGGGTTTAGATGTTTCAGTAAGATCAGGGAAAGTGGTAAAAGAGGGGGAGAGGTATGGCATTGTTAGTCAAGGACAGTATTACAGTGGTAGAAAGGATGTTAGATGAGGACTCGTCTACTGAGGTAGTATGGGCTGAGGTTAGAAACAGGAAAGGAGAGGTCACCCTGTTGGGAGTTTTCTATAGGCCTCCGAATAGTTCCAGAGATGTCGAGGAAAGGATAGCAAAGATGATTCTGGATAGGAGCGAAAGTAACAGTGTAGTTGTATTGGGGCCTTTAACTTTCCAAATATTGACTGGAAACGCTATGGTTCGAGTACTTTAGATGGGCCAGTTTTTGTCCAGTGTGTGCAGGAGGGTTTCCTGACACAGTATGTAGATAGGCCAACAAGAGGCGAGGCCACA
>JAHRHZ010000223.1:428624-510414 GCA_024137785.1 Ginglymostoma cirratum | reverse complement strand
AATTCGGTTACGTTTACTTTAGCGATGGAAAGGGATAGGTATATACCACAGGGCAAGAGTTATAGCTGGGGGAAAGGCGATTATGAGGCGACTAGGCAAGACTTAGGATGCATAGGACGGGGAAGGAAACTGCAGGGGCTGGGCACAATTGAAATGTGGAGTTTGTTCAAGGAACAGCTACTGCGTGTCCTTGATAAGTATGTACCTGTCAGGCAGGGAGGAAGTGGTCGAGCGAGGGAACCGTGGTTTACTAAAGAAGTTGAATCTCTTGTCAAGAGGAAGAAGGAGGCTTATGTAAAGATGAGGGGTGAAGGCTCAGTTAGGGTGCTTGAGAGTTACAAATTAGTCAGGAAGGACCTAAAGAGAAAGCTAAGAAGAGCCAAGAGGGGACATGAGAAGTCTTTGGCAGGTAGGGTCAAGGAAAACCCTAAAGCTTTCTATAGGTATGTCAGGAATAAAAGAATGACTAGACCAAGCTTAGGGCCAGTCAAGGGCAGTAGTGGGAAGTTGTGCGTGGAGTCCGAAGAGATAGGAGAGGCGCTAAATGAATATTTTTCGTCAGTATTCAGAAAGGAAAAAGACAATGTTGTCGAGGAGAATACTGAGATGCAGGCTATTAGACTAGACGGGATTGAGGTTCATAAGGAGGAGGTGTTAGCAATTCTGGAAAGTGTGAAAATAGATAAATTCCCTGGGCCGGATGGGATCTATCCTGGGATTCTCTGGGAAGCTAGGGAGGAGATTGCAGAGCCTTTGGCTTTGATCTGTAAGTCGTCATCATCTACAGGAATAGTGCCAGAAGACTGGAGGATAGCAAATGTTGTCCCCTTGTTCAAGAAGGGGAGTGGAGACAACCCTGGTAATTATAGACCAGTGAGCCTTACTTCAGTTGTGGGTAAAGCGTTGGAAAGGATTATAAGAGATAGGATTTATAATCATCTAGAAAGGAATAATTTGTTTAGGGATAGTCAGCACGGTTTTGTGAAGGGTAGGTCGTGCCTCACAAACCTTATTGAGTTCTTTGAGAAGGTGACCAAACAGGTGGATGAGGGTAAAGCGGTCGATGTGGTGTATATGGATTTCAGTAAAGCGTTTGATAAGGTTCCCCATGGTAGGCTATTGCAGAAAATATGGAGGCATGGGATTGAGGGTGATTTAGCGGTTTGGATCAGAAATTGGCTAGCTGTAAGATGACAGACAGTGGTGGCTGATGGGAAATGTTCATCCTGGAGTTCAGTTACTAGTGGTGTACCGCAAGGATCTGTTTTGGGGCCACTGCTGTTTGTCATTTTATAAATGACCTGGATGAGGGCATAGAAGGATGGGTTAGTAAATTTGCGGATGACACTAAAGTCATTGGAGTTGTGGATAGTGCGGAAGGATGTTGCAGGTTACAGAGGGATATAGATAAGCTGCAGAGCTGGGCTGAGAGGTGGCAAATGGAGTTTAATGCGGAAAAGTGTGAGGTGATTCACTTTGGAAGGAGTAACAGGCATACAGAGTACTGGGCTAATGGTAAGATTCTTGGTAGTGTGGATGAGCAGAGAGATGTCGGTGTCCATGTGCATAGATCCCTGAGGATAGGGTTGTTAAGAAGGCGTACGGTGTGTTAGGTTTTCTTGGTAGAGGGATTGAGTTTCGGAGCTGTGAGGTCATGTTGCAGCTGTACAAAACTCTGGTGCGGCCGCACTTGGAGTATTGTGTACAGTTCTGGTCACCGCATTATAGGAAGGATGTGGAAGCATCGGAAAGGCTGCAGAGGAGATTTACCAGGATGTTGCCTGGTATGGATGGAAGGTCTTATGAGGAAAGGCTGAGGGACTGGAGGCTGTTTTCGTTAGAGAGAAGAAGGTTAAGAGGTGACTTAATAGTGACATACAAGATGATTCGAGGATTGGATAGGGTGGACTGTGAGAGCCTTTTTCCTCTGATGGTGATGGCTAGCACGAGGGGACATAGCTTTAAATTGAGGGGTGATAGATATAGGACAGATGTCAGAGGTAGATTCTTTGCTCAGAGAGTAGTAAGGGCATGGAATGCCTTGCCTGCAGCATTAGTAGACTCGCCGACTTTCAGGGCATTTAAATGGTCACTGGATAAACATATGGATGATAATGGAATAGTGTACGTTAGATGGGCTTCAGATTGGTTTCACAGGTTGGCGCAACATCGAGGGCCGAAGGGCCTGTAGTGCGCTGTAGTGTTCTATGTTCTATGTTCTACACTATCCCCAACAAATACTCCCAGGAAAGGGACAGCACAGTTTTAGATACAGAGTAAAGCTGTCCCTACACCACAGCCTTAAAGCTAGCCTGTTATGTCTACTGTCAAAGCAGCATTTGAGGGAGAACCTCTCCGACTCACTGTTCAGTCACACAACTGGACTTGACCTTTTCTTCCAGATTCAAGTTTATTGTGTAAGCCAGACATGCGTTAGCTGAAGAATTAAAGTACTTAAATTATGTCACAGGTTTGTCAGTTCTAGCAGATGTGTATCCAGCCCAAATCCTGCCACGGTTACTGGACGAATATCAGATGTCACCAGAAGGAGCTGAAAAAACAAGATGTGTTGAGACCCGGATGAAGATGGGAGAGGTACTAATGCGAAGTACAAAAGCATTGGGTGAGTAAGGATTGGTAATCAGGGTAATCTAAATTTGTGGTAACACAGAACATGTGTAATGTGCAGCTTTCCTAAGCTCAGACATTGCCAGCAGGACTGAGTCAGAGCTGCTACTACCACCAAATCCAAGGTAATTATATGTTTGCCTCTGATTCCGATGCTTGTCATTGCTAATATGTAAACCGTGAAAAACTAGAAATATAAGGCTCAAAGCGGTGATTTTCTTTCTTCATGATATTGAAGTGCCATTGGCCACAGCAGTATTATAAAGGGTGGTACAGTGGCTCAGTTGGTAGCATTGCTGTCTTGCAGCGCCAGGGATCTGGGTTCAATTCCACCCTCGGGTGACTGTCTGTGTGGGGTTTGCACATTCTCCCCATGTCTGCGTGCGTTTCCTCTGGGTACTCTGGTTTCTTCCCACAGTCCAAAGATGTGCAGGTTAGATTGATTGGCAATGCTGAAATGTCTATAGTGTCCAGGGGTGTGTAAGTTAGATGATTAGCCATAGGAAATGTAGAGTTACAGGGCAAGTGTGGGAGAATGGGTCTGGGTGGGATGCTAACATAAGGTTGACGGTCAGAATCTTTATCCCAGAGTTGAAATGTCCAATGCCAGGGGACATGCGTTTCAGATTAGAGGGGGAAAGTTCAAAGGAGACATGAGGGTCAGGTTTTTTACACAGAGAGATAGGAGTCTGGAATGCACTGCCAGGGGTGGTGTTGGAGTTAGATATGATCAGGGTATTTAAGGGAGTTTTAGAAAAGCACATGAATATGCAAGGAATGGAGGGTATGGACCAAGGGCAGACAGTAGGGATTAGTTTAATTTGGCATCATGTTCGGCAGAATTTTATGGGCCAAAGGGCCCTTTCCTGTGCTGTATCGTTCTATGTTCTATCTTTCTCTCTCTAGGTGAGATAGCTTCACATTATCGTGACCCTTTGATACGGGTATTTTTGATGGGGACGAAAGATTCTGATAGTACTGTGCGGGCTAGTAGCCTATCGAACCTGGGCGAGCTCTGTCAGTGTCTACAATTCGCTGTAGGATCAGTGATTCATGAGGTAAGCACATGATGTGCGTGTGAAAGTAAATGACGCATCTTGTATCTTAAAACCTTCTTCTTGTATTTGTGCCTTAGCAAAGCAGCATGTTATATTTGATATGACTGTTGCTTCCATACGATTGACATAGCCAAATGGGCAGCCATCTTCATTTCTGTTAGTGCTCCCTGCATTGTTGATTGACCCAGATTCTGGGATGATCCACCTTGAGGCTGTTAAATCCAAACACTGCCAGAAAATCACTGCTTGTCCCTTCAACTTGTCTCTGCTACTTCTCTTGGGACCTGCATTGTGGCTGAAGATGAGACAGAAAAAATGCGCAAGTGGCAAAGTCTGATTACACTGAGTAATGCAATAAATAATTAAAGAACCAATTAAGGGCCGTTGTGTCAGACAGCACACTCATTTCTGATCCCCACCATCAAGAACTCGGACATAAGGGCAGAACATTCAGGCTGATACTGGTGCAGTGCTATGGGAATGCTACCTGTCCATTCAGATGGAAGTAAAGAAGTCACCGCTATTCTTGAAGTGTAGCCATGAATTCTCCCTGGCGAATTGACCAATATTTATTACTCAAATTTTCCATAAAGCAGATTACGTCACTATCACCAGACAAGGCATACAGAAAACAGTGTAGGAATAAACGGATCATTGCGTGGCAGGCAGGGACAAATGGGGTACAGCAGGAATCAGTGCCTGTTCCCCAGCTATTTGCAATATATATTAATATTAGAAGAGAGAACTAAATGTAATATCTGTATAAAATGTAATAATTGCAGATGGCACAGAGCTGGGTAGAAGGGGAAATTGTGAGGATGCAGGGATGCCTCAGTCCAATTTGGACAAGCTGAATGAGTGGGAAGAAGTATACTATGGATATATGTGAGATTATATACTTTAAGAGCAAAAGCAGGAGAGCAAATTATTATTTGAATAGCAATAGATTGGGAAAGGTGGAGATGCAATGAGACTTGAGTGTCCTCGTACACAAATTCATAAAAGTAAACATGCAGGTACGGTAGGTGTTCAAGGCGGCAAATGCTGTATTGGTCTTCATAGCGAGAGGATTGAAGTACAGGAACAAGAATGTCTTGCTGCAGCTGTACAGGGCATTGGTGTAGTGAGTGCAGTTGAGGAGGGATGTTCTGGCCACTAAGGGAGTGCAAAGAAGGTTTACCAGACTGATTCCTGGACGAAGGACTGAATTATGAGAGTAGACTAGATCAGAATCTGGATGAATGAGAGGAGTTCCAATTGAAACCTATAACAGGACTAGATGGGGAACAATGACAGGAGAGGTCCACAACTGGATCACTGTGTAAGGATACGAGGTAATCCATTTAGGACTGAGATGAGAAATTTCTTCACCAAGAGAGTAGAGAACTGCGTTTTCTCTAAGTTATGCGCAACCACTTTGATGTTCCACAAGTGACAGTCAGCATCAGTACGCCAATTACAGCATTGGCTTTTGGAAAGACAAACTTGAAAGCAGAATACAGGATTAACAGAAAGATTCTTGTCAGTGTGGAGGAGCAGAGGGATCTTGGGGGTCATGTCCCCAGTTTCCTGAAAGCTGCCACCCAGGTGGATAGAGTTGTTAAGAAGGCGTATGATGTGTTAGCTTTCATGAATAGACGGATTGAGTTCAAGAGCCATGAAGTTATGCTCCAGCTATACAAAAGCCTGGTTTGGCCACATCCGGAGTATTGTGTCCAGATCTGGTCGCCTCGTTGCAGGAAAGATGTGGAAGTGTTGGAAAAGGTGCAGAGGAGATTTACCAGGATGTTGGCTGGAATGGAGGGCAGGTCTTACGAGGAAAGGTTGAGAGAGCTAGGGCTTTTGTCTTTAGAGTGACGAAGGATGAGAGGTGACTTGATAGAGATGTACAAAATGATCAGAGGTATAGGTAGAGTAGACAGCCAGAGACTTTTTCCTGGGGTGGAGGTAGCTATTACGAGGGGGCATAGTTTTAAAGTGAGTGGAGGTAGA
This sequence comes from Ginglymostoma cirratum, assembly GCA_024137785.1. Lineage (NCBI taxonomy): Eukaryota > Metazoa > Chordata > Chondrichthyes > Orectolobiformes > Ginglymostomatidae > Ginglymostoma > Ginglymostoma cirratum. The sequence goes on along the minus strand of JAHRHZ010000223.1, from coordinate 504,736 downwards.
TATAGGGGAGACGTCAGAGGTAGGTTCTTTACTCAGAGAGTGGTCGGGGTGTGGAACACATTGCTGGAGAGGGTAGTGGAGTCGGCCTCATTAAGGGCATTTAAGTGGCTATTAGATAGGCATATGGATGATAGTATAAGGTAGGGGTGGAGGTTAGATAGACCTTGGGTTTAGGGTAAAAGTTTAGCACAACATCTTGGGCCGAAGGGCCTGTACTGTGCTGTACTGTTCTGTGTTCATTGACTTGCAGTTGCAGGAGTCGCTGCAGCATACGGACCTTGGAGGTTCACGCAGCCAACATGAAAATTAAGAGGGTCGCTGCTGGTGAGCCTGTGGAATTCTCCATTACAGAAGGCGGTTGAGAATAAAACATTGAATATTTTCAAGAAGGAAATCGATAGTTCTTGAAGTTAAAGGGATCAGACGGTATCAGGACAAGGTGGGAACAGGATATTGAGTTGGATAATGAGCCGCGATCCTGTTGAATGGCAGAAAAGATTTGCAGAGCCAAATAGCCTACTCCTGCTCTTATTTTCTATGTTTCCAATGTTACAGGGTTCTAACTGAGCATTTGTCTCTGTCTTCACAAAAGTGGGTAGCATTCTTGGTAAAGAGGAGAAATGTGAAATATTAGATAAAATAAGCAGAATGAGAAGGAACAGACCTCCTTGAAGTTGGATAACTCATCAGAGCAAAATAAATTCCATCCTAATCTGTTAAAGGAGGATGAAATAGTGAATGCTCTGAGGATCATTTTCCAGTCCTCACTCTAGATACAGGCATGGTACCAGAGGATTGAAATCTGCAAATGTTGTGTACATTAGCGAGAAAGGGCAGGAGGAAACAGCCAAATAATTATGGACCGGGCCAAGGGTAAGGATTGGTAATTTTGCAATTGAGAAATGGTTTCCGGTGTTGCGTCACTTACTGTTTCAGTGGCCGAGGCTTAAATGTGGGAGGCACAATTAGGTAATTTGCAGATGACAAAAACGTTGGCTGTGTAGTTGTTAGCAAAGAGGATGGCTGTCTACTGCCGGAAGGAGTCAGTAGTTTAGCTGAGTGGGTGGAAAACAAGCAAATGGAATTCAGTACCGAGCCAAGTGCAAAGTTATGCATTTGAAGAGAGCAAACAAAGCAAAGGAATGCACAGTAAATGAGAGGGCATTGAGAGTAGAAGAAGTGAGAGATTTTGAAGTGTGTGCTCAGGTCCCTGAGGTGACAGGATAGGTACTAACTAACTACTAGCTAAAGTTGACATGTGGAGCTAGTGGCAAAATTGGGAAGGCTGTCTCAGGGGCTAATCAAGTAGTGCCTGGGATAGTCATACTCACAGAATCATACCTTATTCACAACCTGCTGGACAATACCATTACCATCCCTGAATATGTGAAGTCTCACCAGCAAGACAGATCTAATAGAGGTGGCGACACAGTGGATATATTTGGAAGGGAATGGCCCTGGGAGACCTCAGCATCGAGTCTTGACTCAGTAAGACCATAAGAAATAGGAATACCACTGCCTTTCGAGGGCCGAAGGGCCAGTACTGCGCTGTAATGTTCTATGTTCTCAGCAACAAGGGATGGGAAGTATGTGACCTAGTGAGTGACACCCACATCTGAATTTTAAAAGGAAAGGATACAATGGGTTAAAAAAGGTGTGAGGGATGTTTTCAGCCATTAGACAAGTTATTGATTACAGGACCAGGATGTAATGCTAGTACGATATTAGACACTGGTTAGGTCACAGCTGGAGTTTTTTGTACAGTCCTGGTTAGCCCATAACAGAAAGGACATGATTGCTTTAGAGACAGTGCAGAGGAGATTTGCAAAAATGTTTCAAGGGCAGCTATGAGAAAAGATTGAATAGGCTAAGGGTTATTTCCCTTTGAACAGAGAAGGCTAAGGATAGTCTTATTTAGGAAATACAAAATAATAAGGGGGTTGATAGTGTTTCTCCTAGCAGAGGGGTCAGTTACTAGGGGCACACTCTAGGATGCAGAGCATCAGGCTTTGGGGACTTATCGGGTCTTAATCCCATCAGTTTCCCCAGTACCATTTCCAGACTAATAAGGATCTCCTTCAGTTCCTCCTTCATGCTTGACCCTTTGTCACCTAGCATTTCCTGAAGATTATTTGTGTTCTTCTTTGTGAAGACAGACCCAAAGTATTTGTTCAACTGGTCTGCCACTGCTTTGTTGTCCATTATGAATTCACCTGACTCTAACTTCAAGGAAGCTACATTTGTCTTCAGTCTTTTTCTCTTCACATTACTATAGAAGCTTTTGCACTCAGTTTTTATGTTTTCCGCAAGCCTACGTACATATTCTGTTTTCCCTTTCTGAATTAAACCCTTTGTCCTCCTCTGCTGAATTTTAAATTTCTCCCAGTCCTCAAGTTTGCTGCTTTTTCTGGGCAATTTACATGCCTCCTATTTGGCTTGAACACTATTCCTGTGTTCCCTTGTTAGCCATGGTTGAGCCACCATCCCGGTTTTACTCTTATGCCAGACTGGGATGTACAATTGTTGAAGTTCATCCACGTGTTCTTTAAATGTCTGCCATTATCTATCCACCGTCAACCCCTTAAGTACCCTTGGCACATCTAATCAAAATTTTTTTTTCTTGCATTCACCAGGACAATTCACAAGAATACCAGTTTGAGTGGAAAACAATTATACTGTATGAGACTTGTGTGCTAATTGGTTGACAAATAGACTGTGACTGAGAGCGGATTCTAATTGTTAAAGGTGTTTTTGCGATGAACACATCAATTATCAATGAGTTAACTATCAGTGTTAAACCAGGTAAGCTGACTCTGCTTGGTGAGGGCTCTACCCTGAGAATTGTGCAATCATTTCTAATGTTGGTTTTCCACTTGAATTGGTATTCTTGTAAATTGCTCTGATGAGTGCAAGAAAAAACCTCTGACAAAATGTATCTTTTTCAGCAATACCTAGTAAAAGTTCTGCCGTACCACACCACTGTAAATGTTGTGATTCAATCACCAAAATGGCCACTTTTCTCTCTTATGGTGCTGCTATCCAGAATACAAGGGACTTTCCCCAGGTTTCTTTAAACAACTCAAAAAAATACATTTATTACAAAACAAGATTTATTTCTATAAACAAATGGCAAAACCGGTTAACAACTAGGCTGTAATTCAAAATTAGAACCACATCTCCTTTTAATATAAACAGAGAGACAGCACAACTCAATAGATGGTACAATGTTTAGAAAGGACAAAAGAAAAATATTTCATTGGCCACTGAATTTGATGAACCAGGGTTCTTGTTGATAAAATTGAATTGCTGCCAGCCATAGACTGTTGGAAGGTCTTCCAAGCGAGCTTTGATGATTGTATCATGTTGAGGATGGGAAGTGAGGACAAGGGGAATCCTATTGTGGTTTAGGGAGGGAAGGTGAGGCTAAGGGCAGAAGTCAAGGAAATGGGTTGTTAAGGGCCTTATCAACTAAATATTTTCACACCCTGCTTCCTGTAAGGACTCCAGTCCATTTGGCCAGTTCCTCCATCTCCACTACATCTGTTCCAATGATGCTACCTTAGAACATAGAACTCTACAGCACTGGAACAGCTCCTTCAGCCCATGATGTTGTGCCAAACATGATGCCAAATTAAACTAATCCCTTCTGCCTGCCCTTGGTCCTTCCACAATGTCGCTTCCAACGTGTCTTCATCTTCAACCAAGGATTCTCTCAATGCTCCACATACAACCCCACCTGTGCTCCCGTTCTGTGTCATAAACAAATCCGTGCTTATCCTTTTTATTGTTGTATCTATCCTGGTATCATCTGGAATCTCTTCTGAGCTTCTGAATGGCCTTGATATCCTTCTAAATTAATACACCAAAACCAACTTGGAAGGTATAATAATAATCTAAAATACGATCGAAAGTGTGTGGTGTTTGCTGCTGTGAGCACTAACCTAGGCTGCTGATGCACTACGTTCCAGGGAGCTGCTTCGAGAAGCTGAATTTTCAAAGTCATTATCAACTCGGCTTCGACATTATGCTCAATACTGGAAACTATATGAGCTCCTCCTGTAGATCTGACAATAATTCCGTGCTGCCTGCATAAAGTCACTTCATTATCGCTGTGATTTCCTTCCAGGTGACTGAATGTCTTACAGGCATTGTGAAGACAGAGCGGGAACCAGAGGTGCGTCGAGCTGCAGTTCATGTCATCACTCTTTTACTCCGTGGACTTAGTGAAAAGACGCTTCAGGTAAGGGGAGTAATTTACACTTTGTGCCTTTGAAGCAGCAGAAGGAAGGGGCAATAATAAACTGTGTGGCATTAGTTTTTACAAAGAAAGCTCACAGTACCTGTTTGCAGAGATCTGAGCACTTAATCCAAGCTGATACTCTACCTTAATACTAAGAGAGTGCTGCCATGTCTGGGGGTGTCTCATTCAGATGTGACATTAAACCTGGTGAGTTATGCACACTTTGAAGGGCTGGTGGTGTTCCCAGTAACGATGAAAGAGTTTTCTGTGTCATCTATGTCTAATCTAGTTCCTCTATTTTAATAATAATTACAGACACTGGTGGCAATTTAGCATTCATAAGGAGACAGTAACCAGCAGTTGGAACTGAACCATCTGGATTACACAGCCCAAACAGCACTCAGGGAAAATTAATCATCGTGTGTAAACAATGTCTTTTCCATCAGCAACTTCACCCAGAACTTGAGTTTTTAGCCACTGAGGCAGGAAGTAACAATAATAATATGCTGCACTACAGATCATATTGAAACGGTTTAAATATCGGCCAGCAGGCGCTCACCTGAAGAGTGGAAATATTCCCATCATAACTATCACCTCTTTGGCAAGAAGGGGTGTCTCTCCTGCTGTAGAGAAGTCTGTCATTTACCTGTCAGTGGATATGGGTTTGTCATTTACTTGAGGCATAAACCTCCAGAAATCCAAGGACCAAGCTGTTCCCTTGGCAGTGTTTCCACATGTCTGCTGTCCTTGACCTTCTAGGTGCTCGAGGTTGTGCATTTAGAAGACACTGAAGGAGGTTTGTTAGTTGCTGTAGTGCATCTTGCACACACTGCTGCTGCTGAGCATTGGTGCTGGGGGAGTGGATGCTTGTGGATGTGGTACCAATCAGGAAGGCTGCTTTGTACTGGATGGTGTTAAGCCTCTTGAGTGTTGCTGGATCTGCACTCATTCAGGCAAGTGGGGAGTATTGCATCACACTCCTGACTTGTGCCTTGTAGATGGTGGACAGGCTCAGGGGAGACAGGAGGTGAGTTAGTTGCTGCAGAATTCCCAGCCTTTGACCTGCTGTTGTAACATAGAAGCATAGAATATAGGAGCAGGAGAAAGCCATTCAGCCCTTCGAGCCTGCTCTGCCATTCAGTATGATCATGGCTGATCATCCAACTCAGTGCCCTGTTCCCATTTTCTCTCAATAATCTCTTATTCCTTTAGTTCTAAGAAAGTTATCTCCATCTTTCTTGAAGGTTTTCAGTGTCTTGCATCAGCAGTTTCCTACAGCACAGAATTCCACAGGTTCACCAGTCTCTGGATGAAAAAAATCCTTCTCATCTCTGTCCTAAAATGCCTAACAATTATCCTTAGATTATGACCCCTGGTTCTGGACTCCCCAGTCATTGGGAATATCCTTCCTGCATTTACCTTGATTAGTTCAAACTGTATAGGTTTCTGTGAGATTCCCCCCTCATTCTCTTAATCTGTTGTGAATATAGTACTGACAGATCCAGTCTCTCTCTCTATGTCCTTCTGTGTAAGGTAGGGCAGTGGATATGGTATGCATGAATTTAAGTAAGGCGTTTGATAAGATTCCCCATGGTAAGCTCATGCAGAACATAAGGAGGCATGAGATAGGGGGAAAGGTGGCAGATTGGATTCAAAATTGGCTGACCCTTAGAAGACAAAGGGTGGTAGTGGACAGAAAATATTCAACATGGTGCTCAGTTACGAGTGGTGTACCACAAGGATCTGTTCTGGGTCCTCTTCTATTGTGATTTATGTAAATGATTTGGATGTAGGAGTGGAAGGGTGAATTAGTAAGTTCGTGGACGAAATGAAGGTGGGTCGCATTGTGGACAGTGCGGAGGGCTGTTCTAGGTTACAAAGGGACATTGATAGGATGCAGAGCTGGGCTGAGAAGTGGCAGATGGAGTTTGACCCTGAAAAGTGCGAGGTGATTCATTTTGGAAGGACAAACTTGAAAGCAGAATACAGGGTTAACGAAAAGATTCTTGGCAATGTGGAGGTGCAGAGGGATCTCAGGGTTCATATCCACAGTTCCCTGAAAGCTGCCACCCAGGTGGATAGAGTTGTTAAGAAGGCGTATGATGTGTTAGCTTTCATGAATAGAGGGATTGAGTTCAAGAATCATGAAGTTATGCTCCAGCTATTCAAAAGCCTGGTCCGGCCACATCTGGAGTATTGTGTCCAGTTCTGGTCGCCTCATTACAGGAAAGATGTGGAAGTGTTGGAAAAGGTGCAGAGGAGATTTACCAGGATATTGTCTGGAATGGAGGGAAGGTCTTACGAGGAAAGGTTGAGAGAGCTAGGGCTTTTGTCTTTAGAATGACGAAGGATGAGAGGTGACTTGATAGAGATGTACAAAATGATTAGAAGTATAGATAGAGTGGACAGCCTGAGACTTTTTCCTACGGTGGAGGTAGCTATTACGAGGGGGCATAGTTCTAAAGTGAGTGGAGGTAGATATAGGGGAGACATCAGGGGTAGGTTCTTTACTCAGAGAGTGGTCGGGGCGTGAAATGCATTGTCGGAGAGGGTAGTGGAGTCGGCCTCATTAGAGACATTTAAGCGGCTATTAGATAGGCGTATGGATGATAGTATAACGTACGGGTGGAGGTTAGATAGACCTTAGGTTTAGGGTAAAAGTTCGGTACAACAGCCTGAGCCGAAGGGCCTGTACTGTTCAATGTTCTATGTCAGTCCTGCCATCTCAGGAATCAGTCTGATAAACCTTTGCTGCACTCCCTCAGCAGCCAGAACATTTTTCCTCAGATAAGGAGATAAAAATTGCACACAACACTCCAATGTGTAGTCTTACTGATGTTCTGTACATAATTGCATCAAGACATCCCTGTTTCTATACTTGAATCCTCTTGCCGTGAGGCTAGTATACCATTTGCCTTCTTTACTGCTAGCTTCGCCTGCATGCTTACTTCATTGACTGATATACGAGGACACCCTGGTGTCATTGCACCTCCTCCTTCCCAATTTATACTGCATTATACTGCATCTACCTTGTATTTGCCCATTTACTCAGCTTGTCCAAATTGCACTGAAGTATTTCTGCATCCTCCTCACAGGATAACCTCCACCCAATTTGTCATCTGCAAACTTGAAACTATGACATATGGTTTCCTCATCTAAATCATGAATATATATTGTGAATAGCTGGGGTCTGAGCACTGATCCCTGCAGTACCCCACTTGTCACTGCTACTCAGAAGAAGTTTATCGCTATTAGTTCTCAATCCATTTCAGTACACGACCTCTATTCCCATACACTTTAATTTTACATACTGGTCTCTTATGTAGGACCTTATGTGTGAAGTGATTCATTTTGGAAGGTCAAATTTTAATGCAGAATACAGGGTTAATTGCCGGATTCTCAGCAATGTGGAGGAACAGAGGGATCTTGGGGTCCACGTTCATAGATCCCTCAAAGTTGCTGCTCAAGTTGATAGATTTGTAAAGAAGGCGTATGGTGTGTTGGCTTTCATTGGCAGGGGAATTGAGTTTAAGAGCCGTGCAGTTATGCTGCAGCTGTATAAAACTCTGGTTAGACCACACTTGGAATATTGTGTTCAGTTCTGGTCACCTCATTATAGGAAAGATGTGGAAGCTTTAGAGAGGGTGCAGAGGAGATTTAACAGGATGCTGCCTGGACTGGAGGGCAGGTCTTATGAGGAAAGGTTGAAGGAGCTAGGGCTTTTTTCGTTGGAGCGAAGAAGGATGAGAGGTGACTTGAAAGAGGTGTACAAGATGATGAAAGGCATAGGTAGAGTGGATAGTCAGATACTTTTTCCCAGGGCAGAAATGACTATTATGAGGGGACATAATTTTAAGGTGATTGGAGGAAGGTATCAGGGAGATGTCAGAAGTAGGGTCTTCAAGTAGAGAGTGGTGGGCGTGTGGAATGCGCTGCTGGCAGTGGTAGTGGAGTCAGATACTTTAGAGGCTTTTAAGCGACTCTTGGGTAGGCACGTGGAAGATAGTAAAATGTAGGGTATGCAGGGTAGATTGATCTTAGTACGATAATAGATTGGCACAACATCGTGGGCTGAGGGGCCTGCACTGTACTGTTGTATGTTTATCAAAAGCCTTTTAAGTATCCAAGTAAAACACATCCCCTTATCCATTCTACTAGTGGGATCCTCAAAAGTTTCTAACAGATTTATCAAGCATGACATCCCCTTCGTAAATCCATGCTGACTTTGTCCAATCCTATCATTATCTTCCAAGTGCTCTGCTATTAAGTATTTTATAATGGAGTCACAGTATTTATATGGCTGGTCCACTTCAGTTTCTGGTCAGTGCTAGTGCCAGGATTTTGATAGGGTATCCAGCTATTGAATGTCAAGGGCCAATGGTTGGATTTTCTTCTTCCAGATGGTCATCGCTGGCACTTGTGTAGGGCAAATGTTACTTTGCAGCTGATCAGCTCAAACCTAGATGTTGTGCACATGAGCACAAATTACTTCAGTATCTGAGGAGTTGTGAATGACGCTGAACATTGAGCAATCATCAGCAAGCATCACCACTTTTACGGCATAGAACATAGAACATTACAGCGCAGTACAGGCCCTCCAGCCCTCGATGTTGCGCCGACCTGTGAAACCAATCTGAAGCCCATCTAACCTACACTATTCCATTATCATCCATATGTTTATCCAACGACCATTTAAATGCCCTTAAAGTTGGCGAGTCTACTACTGTTGCAGGCAGGGCATTCCACGCCCTTACTACTCTCTGAGTAAAGAATCTACCTCTGACATCTGTCCTATATCTATCACCTCTCAATTTAAAGCTATGTCCCCTCGTGCTAGCCATTACCATCAGGGGAAAAAGGCTCTCACAGTCCACCCTATCTGATCCTCTGATCATCTTGTATGTCTTTATTAAGTCACCTCTTAACCTTCTTCTCTCTAACGAAAACAGCCTCAAGTCCCTCAGCCTTTCCTCATAAGACCTTCCCTCCATACCAGGCAACATCCTAGTAAATCTCCTCTGCAGCCTTTCCGATGCTTCCACATCCTTCCTATAATGCGGTGACCAGAACTGTACACAATACTCCAAGTGCGGCCGCACCAGAGTTTTGTACAGCTGCAACATGACATCATGGCTCCGAAACTCAATCCCTCTACCAAGAAAACCTAACACACCGTATGCCTTCTTAACAACCCTATCAACCTGGGTGGCAACTTTCAGGGATCAATGCACATGGACACCGAAATTTCTCTGCTCATCCACACGACCAAGAATGTTACCATTAGCCCAGTACTCTGTATTCCTCTTACTCCTCACACTATTCTGCATTAAACTCCATTTGCCACCTCTCAGCCCAGCTCTGCAGCTTATCTATATCCCTCTGTAACCTGCAACATCCTTCCGCACTATCCACAACTCCTCCAACTTTAGTGTCATCCGCAAATTTATTAACTCAGCCTTCTACGCCCTCATCCAAATCATTTATAGTAAAGGCCACTAGTAACTGAACTCCAGGATGAACATTTCCCATCAGCCACCACTGTCTGTCATCTTACAGCTAGCCAATTTCTGATCCAAACCGCTAAATCACCCTCAATCCCATGCCTCCATATTTTCTGCAATAGCCTACCATGGGGAACCTTATCAAATGCTTTACTGAAATCCATATACACCACATTGACCGCTTTACCCTCATCCACCTGTTTGGTCACCTTCTCAAAGAACTCAATAAGGTTTGTGAGGCACGACCTACCCTTCACAAAACCGTGCTGACTATCCCTAAACAAATTATTCCTTTCTAGATGATTATAAATCCTATCTCTTGTAATCCTTTCCAACGCTTTACCCACAACGGAAGTAAGGCTCACTGGTCTATAATTACCAGGGTTGTCTCTACTCCCCTTCTTGAACAAGGGGACAACATTTGCTATCCTCCAGTCTTCTGGCACTATTCCTGTAGACAATGACGACATACAGATCAAAGCCAAAGGCTCTGTAATCTCCTCCTTAGCTTCCCAGAGAATCCTTGGATAAATACCAGCCGGCCCAGGGGACTTATCTATTTTCACACTTTCCAGAATTGCTAACACCTCCTCCTTATGAACCTCAATCCCATCTAATCTAATAGCCTGTATCTCAGTATTCTCCTCGATAACATTGTCTTTTTCCTTTCTGAATACTGACGAAAAATATTCATTTAGCGCCTCTCCTATCTCTTCGGACTCCACACACAACTTCCCACTACTGTCCCTGACTGGCCCTAATCTTGGTCTAGTCATTCTTTTATTCCTGACATACCTATAGAAAGCTTTAGGGTTTTCCTTGACCCTACCTGCCAAAGACTTCTCATGTCCCCTCCTGGCTCTTCTTAGCTCTCTCTTTAGGTCCTTCCTGGCTAACTTGTAACTCTCAAGCACCCTAACTGAGCCTTCACCCCTCATCTTTACATAAGCCTCCTTCTTCCTCTTGACAAGAGATTCAACTTCTTTAGTAAACCACGGTTCCCTCACTCGACCACTTCCTCCCTGCCTGACAGGTACATACTTATCAAGGACACGCAGTAGCTGTTCCTTGAACAAGCTCCACATTTCAATTGTGCCCAGCCCCTGCAGTTTCCTTCCCCGTCCTATGCATCCTAAGTCTTGCCTAATCGCCTCATAATTGCCTTTCCCCCAGCTATAACTCTTGCCCTGAGGTATATACCTATCCCTTTCCATCGCTAAAGTAAACGTAACCGAATTGTGGTCACTATCACCAAAGTGCTCACCTACCTCCAAATCTAACACCTGGCCTGGTTCATTACCCAGTACCAAATCCAATGTGGCCTCGCCTCTTGTTGGCCTATCTACATACTGTGTCAGGAAACACTCCTGCACACATTGGACAAAAATTGGCCCATCTAAAGTACTCGAACTATAGCGTTTCCAGTCAGTATTTGGAACGTTAAAGTCCCCCATAACAACTACCCTGTTACTTTCGCTGCTATCCAGAATCATCTTTGCAATCCTTTCCTCTACATCTTTGGAACTTTTCGGAGGCCTATAGAAAACTCCCAACAGGGTGACCTCTCCTTTCCTGTTTCTAACCTCAGCCCATACTACCTCAGTAGACGAGTTCTCATCAAACGTCCTTTCTGCCACCGTAATACTGTCCTTGACTAACAATGCCACACCTCCCCCTCTTTTACCACCTTCCCTGATCTTACTGAAACATCTAAACCCTGGAACCTGCAACAACCATTCCTAACCCTGCTGTATCCATGTCTCCGAAATGGCCACAACATCGAAGTCCCAGATACCAACCCATGTTGCAAGTTCACCCACCTTATTCCGGATGCTCCTGGCGTTGAAGTAGGCACACTTCAAACCACCTTCCTGCCTGCCGGTACACTCCTGCGACCCTGAAATCTTATTCATGACCTCATTACTCTCAACCTTCTGTACACTGGAGCTACAATTCAGGTTCCCATCCCCCTGCTGAATTCATTTAAACCCTCCCGAAGAGCATTAGCAAATTTCCCCCCCAGGATATTGGTACCCCTCTGGTTTAGGTGTAGACCATCCCGTTTGTAGAGGTCCCACCTACCCCAGAATGAGCCCCAATTATCCAGGTATCTGAATCCCTCCCTCCTGCACCATCCCTGGAGCCATGTGTTCAACTGCTCCCTCTCCCTATTCCTCGCCTCACTAGCACGTGGCACGGGTAACAAACCAGAGATAGCAACTCTGTTTGTTCTAGCTCTAAGCTTCCACCCTAGCTCCTTGAATTTCTGCCTTACATCCCCGTCCCTTTTCTTATCTATGTCGTTGGTGCCTATGTGGACCACAACTTGGGGCTGCTCCCACTCCCCCTTAAGGATCCCGAAAACACGATCCGAGACGTCACGGACCCTGGCACCTGGGAGGCAACACACCAACCAAGAGTCTCTCTATTTCCCACAGAATCTCCTATCTGTCCCCCTAACTATGGAGTCCCCAGTGACTAAAGCTCTCACCCTTTCCCCCCTTCCCTTCTGAGCAACAGGGACAGAATCTATGCCAGAGACCTGTACCCCATGGCGTACCCCATGGCTTACCCCTGGTAAATGTCACGGGAGGCTGCTGAGTAAGGTGAGGGCCCGTGGTGTTCGAGGTGAGTTACTGGCATGGATTGAGGATTGGCTGTCTGACAGAAGGCAGAGAGTTGGGATAAAAGGCTCTTTTTCGGAATGGCAGCCGGTGACAAGTGGTGTCCCGCAGGGTTCGGTGTTGGGGCCGCAGCTGTTCACCTTATATATTAATGATCTGGATGAAGGGACTGGGGGCATTCTGGCGAAGTTTGCTGATGATACGATGATACGAAGTTGGGTGGACAGGCAGGTAGTACGGAGGAGGTGGGGAGGCTGCAGAATGATTTAGACAGTTTAGGAGAGTGGTATAGGAAATGGCTGCTGAAATTCAACGTGAGCAAATGTGAGGTCTTGCGCCTTGGAAAAAAGAATACAGGCATGGACTATTTTCTGAATGGTGAGAAAATTCATAAAGCCGAAGTACAAAGGGATCTGGGAGTGCTAGTACAGGATTCTCTAAAGGTTAACTTGCAGGTTGAGTCTGTGATTAAGAAAGCAAATGGAATGTTGTCATTTATCTCGAGAGGGTTGGAATATAAAAGCAGCGATGTGCTTCTGAGACTTTATAAAGCTCTAGTTAGGCCCCATTTAGAATACTGTGTCCAATTTTGGGCCCCACACCTCAGGAAGGACATACTGGCACTGGAGCGTGTCCAGCGGAGATTCACACAGATGAATCTGGAATGGTAGGCCTAACATATGATGAACGGCTGAGGATCCTGGGATTGTATTCATTAGAGTTTAGAAGGTTGAGGGGAGATCTAATAGAAACTTACAAGATAATGCATGGCTTAGAAAGGGTGGACGCTGTGAAGTTGTTTCCGTTAGGTGGGGATACTAGGACCCGTGGGCACAGCCTTAGAATTAGAGGGGGTCAATTTAGAACAGAAATGAGGAGACATTTCTTCAGCCAGAGAGTGGTGGACCTGTGGAATTCATTGCCACAGAGCGCAGTGAAGGCCGGGACGTTGAATGTCTTCAAGGCAGAGATTGATAAATTCTTGATCTCGCAAGGAATCAAGGGCTATGGGGAGAGTGCGGGTAAGTGGAGTTGAAATGCCTATCAGCCATGATTAAATGGCGGAGTGGACTCGATGGGCCGAATGGCCGTACTTCCACTCCTATGTCTTATGGTCTTAAGTCGTCCCCCGCAACAGTATCCACAACGGTATACTTGTTATTGAGGGGAACGGCATGAATGTTACTTGTGAGAGGATCAAGGATATCTCCTGACTCAGAAGAACAGGTCACAAGAACATGAGATCGGAGCAGGAATGGGGCCATTCAGCCCCTCAAGCCTGCCCTGCATTCCAAAAGATCATGGCTGGTCTATCCCAGGCCTTAATTCCGTTTTTGTGCTGGCTTCTCATAGCCCTCAACTCTTTGGTGTTTCAAAATCCATCTATCTCTGGAGGATAAAAATATTCCTTTGCATCTCAGCTTTAAATTAATGTCCCCTTACTCAGTAACTATATCCTCTAGTTCAAGATTCCCCACTAGTAGAAACACCTTCTCAAAATCTACCCTGTTAAGCCCCCTCAAAATCGGATGTATTTCAATAAGATCACCCCTCATTCTTCTAAACTTCAATGAATAAAGGTCTAACCTGTTTAGCCATCTCAGTCAACCCCTTCATGCCAGGAATCAGCCTACTGTATCTCTTTTGAACTGCCTCCAATGCAGTGTATCCTTTCTTAAATACAGAGGCCACAACTGTACAAGGCACAACCCCATCAATACCCTGAACAGTATAATAAAACTTGCCTATTTTTAAAATCCAGGCCCCTATCAACGAAAACCAAAATCCTATTGACTTATTAATTACTTGCTGCACCTGCTCGCTAACTTCTTGTGTTTCACAAGCAGGAATACACAGATTCCACTATGCTGCACATTTTTACAGTCTTTTTTCCATGTAAATAATAGTCTTATTTAAATAACCTTTTCTCCTGTTAGCACCTTTCCTATCTGATATCTTTGTAATGTTTACAATATTCTCCAGTATGAAGACAGATGCAAAATCGTCTTCTATTTCCCTGTTCACCATTATCAATTCTACAGTTGCACCCTGCAAGGATCCCACACTCAATTCAACTAATTTCTTTTTAAGTACCTGTAGAAGCAGCTCTTGCTGTTTGTTTTCACATTTCTTGCCAGTTTACTTTGATAATTAATTTTCTCCTTTTTTATTAACTTTTTAGTCAGTCATCTGTTGCTATTTCCTCAAAACACAATCCTCTGGGTCACCGCTCGTTCTTGCTGATTTGTAGCCTTTGTTTTGATTGGACACTTTCCTTGACCACCTTCAATACCACACATGGTTCAGCCTTTGCAACAAGTCCTTCTTTTTGAGTGGAATAAATTTTTGCTGAATGTTGTGAAATATCTGCTTAAATGTCTGCCACTGCTATCTACTTTCTCATTTGTCTGTTTTCCCTGCCTACTTTAGACAGCCTTTTTTATTCAAACTGCTAAGTGCCATAATTTAAGTTGCTCTGCCTCAAATTAATTTGCAGATTCTACCATGTTGTGATTGCCTACTTCAGAGGATGCTTAACTCATATTAATCCTACCTCATTACACATTACTACATCTGAAATAATCTGTTCCTGGATAGGTTGTGCAACATGCTGCTCTAGGAGACAATCCCTGGTGCATCCTACAAATTTGTGTTCCATATTACCCTTGCCCATTTGGTTTGTCAATACGCAGATTAAAATCACCCAGTGACAATTGTAGTGCCCTTCTCACACCAGTGCCATTATTTCCTGATTTAGGGCTGTACAGATAATTTCACCCATGACTTCCTTCTCTCGCTGGTCCTTATTTGCACACAAACTGACTTTGCATCATGATCTTTTGCACCCATTTTACTACTCATCATGATATTGAAAGTTTTCATTATTAAAAAAGCTACCCCACCTCCTTTTCCTTTTGGCATATTCCTTGGAACATCAAATGCCCTTGTATATTGAGCTCCCAGTCCAGATCACACTGCAGCCATGTCTCAATAGATGTCAAGTCACATTCATTTATTTCTATTTGTGTTCCTGTTACAACTGCTGCATGATTTCATTTTAATTGCTACTCTGCTCTGCTCTGTCATTTCTTTTCAATGTTTTAAACTTCCCTTCAATTGAACCCTCCCCCATACTAATTAATTTAAAGCCCTATCTACAACCCCAGTTATATGGTTCGTCAGGACACTAGTCACCACACAGTTCAAATGAAACTTATCCCAGCGAAACAACTCACTCTTTCCCCAGTACTGGTGCTAGTATCTATGAATCGGAACCCATTTCTGCCACACCAATCTTTGAGCCATACATTTATCTCCTTTAATCTTATTTACCCTGCTGCAATTTGCATGTGGCTCAGGTAGCAATCCTGAGACTATTAACTTTGTGGTTCTGCTTTTTAATTTAGTCCCAAATTGCTCATAATCCCTCATCAAAACTCTTTCCTAATCCTACCAATGTCATAGCTACCTACAGGATCAATGACAATTGGATCCTTCCCCTCCCACTTCAAGTTCCTCTCCAGCCCAGAAGAGATGTCCTGAATCTTGGCACCAGGTAGGCAACACAGTCTTTAGGACACTCTGTCTTTGCTGCCATTCCTTATTTCTACTACATTTTTCTTCCATCCCACATTCTGAACCACAGTGCTGTAGTCAGTTTGCTCATCCTGCAGCCTGTGTGTTCATCCATACTGAGAGCAAGAAATCTGTACCTCAGGTTGAGGACAACCAGTGGTGGCTAACAAATGTCAGCCTGGCCAGTGTCGCCCACATCCCTGAGTCAGATAACTTCTTACACTAAACAGAGTCCCCACCCCAAAAACACCCCAAAAACCTGACAGACTGGGTATTCACACCTTCCAGAGTTGTTTCTCACAATTCCCCTTCTTCAGTCCTGTCAAATTGAAAGTGCCACCTCCCCTACTTTGTCATGCCAAGTTCTGATCGAATAATGGAACAAACTCGAAAGGTTAAATGGCCTCCTGATTTTGCTGCCATCCTATTTAACAAAACTTGTGATAATGTTGAAAAGTTGCCATCAGTGTGCGCAGGACTAGAAGCTGCAGGCAGTGAATGGCCCAGAGCTGTGTTCAGCTGCTTCACATCCCTGAATGAGTTGTTACTTGTCCTTATCCCAGAAACTGCAGTTTTTATCATTGTGTCAGAGTTGGACTCTGTGGCTGAATAGCTAGAGACCAGGCTACTCCTCAGTTTTGTCTGTGAGTTGTATCACTGCAAAATTAGGCAAAACTTACAGCAGTAATTAGAATTAGAATCCCTACAGTGTGGAAACAGGCCCTTCGGCCCAACAAGTCCACACCGACCCTTGGACCATCCCACCCAGACCCATCCCCCTATAACCCACACACCCCTGAACACTATGGGCAATTTAGCATGGCCAATCCACCTAGCGTGCACATCTTTGGACTGTGGGAGGAAACCAGAGCACCCAGAGGAAACCCATGCAGACACGGGGAGAATGTGCAAACTCCACACAGTCACCTGGGGCTGGAATCAAACCCGGGACCCTGGCACTGTGAGGCTGCAGTGCTAACCACTGAGCCACCGTGCTGATTCCTCGTTACTGATCTGGGAAAATCTAACTCCATAGCCCCTGAAGAGACTGAATATTTGTGAATGTGGTGCCAATCAAGCACGAATGCCTTGACCTGGAAGGTACCAAGCTTCTTCAGTGTTGTTACAGCTGCACTCATTTAGGCAAGTTCGGAGTATTCCATCAAAAAACCAAAAGAACTACGGATGCTGGAAATCAGGAACAAAAACAGAAGTTGCTGGAAAAACTCAGCAGGACTGGCAGCGCCTGAGGAAAGAAATCAGTTATCTTTTCAGATCCAGTGACCTTTCTTCAAAACTCTGAAGAACTTCTTCAGTCCTGATGAAGGGTCACTGGACCCAAAATGTCAACTCTGATTTCTCTCCACAGATGCTGCTGGACTTGCTGAGCTTTTCCAGCAACTTCTGCTTTTTGTTTAAGTATTCCATCACACTCCTGACTTGTACCTTGTAAATAGTGTACAGGCTTTGGGGAGGCAGGAGGTGAGCTACTTGCCACAAAATTCCCAGCGTCCAACTTGCACTTGTGGTCACCATATTGATATGGCCGGTCCCGTCCATTTTCCAGTATGATCCAGCCCTTCCCACCAACTCAACCCCCTCTCTCCATTCCTGCCTTTCTTATTCCCCTCTCCAGTTAGCTTTCTCCCTCATTACCCCTCCCTTTCCCTCATTGAGGCCTTTTTTTTAAAGTTGGAACAACAGAAGCAACCTGAATGGGTGGGGTAAGCTCCCACAGAACCAGGATTTTTAGTTTTTCAGTAGCAGTTGCTGGGTCTTGAAGCTGGGTTTGAAAACTGCTTTCTTGATGTTTTTGAGTTTCCTCTTGATGTTTTTCCTCCTAGACTAGAGAATTGCCTGTGAGACAATCTATTTTACTGAATTTGCCATAGTTAAAGCTGTGTTTATGGGATCTTAATATATTGGAACAGTTACAATAGTGGTAAAATAATCAGTTATTGTGTTAAGTTTTCCAGCAGAATTGTTATTCCATTTTTTTCTTTCTTTTATTGTATTTTAACTATAGTGTATGAATAAAGTGTGTTTTGCTTCAAATCTGGTAGTTTGACCAATCAAATTGCATCCAAAACACATTGCTGGCATTCGCCTTTAAAATAAGAAAATGTTATGGTCCAGGCGATCCTCTTAATATATTTTGAGGGGATTGGGTCTTGTCCATAACACACACTGCATTCCAGTAGCACCCTCACCTCCCTCCCTGCTCCCTCTGACCTCCCCTTCCTACCCATCCTCTTCTGTTTCTGCCTTTTCCCTCACTCTATCCTCTACACTTCTCTTTCCAATTAGCTCTTTGCACTCCCCTTCCCATCTCCTCTCCCCCACCTCAACCCCTCACCCTCCACTTCTTCCACTTGACTTCCTTATTCCTTTCTCATCCTCCTTCTTGTTCCCATGTCTCCCACTTGCCTTTCCCTCTCCCTTGTCATGCTTCACGTCCCTCTTCCTTTTTCCACCCCCCTTCCCTTTCTTTCCGTCTACCTCCACCTCTCTCCAACTTCTCCCCTGGCCTTCCCTCCTTTTTTCTCCTGCCACTCTTCTTTTCACCTTCCCCTCCAGGCCCTCCTCTTCTCCCCTTCCCCTCTCCCTCCTATCCCTATTCATCTTCCCTCCCCCTCCCAGCCCACTTTGTAACACCCACCCCTCCCCTCCCAGGCCTCTTCTCTCACCCTCCTCTTTCTCTCCCTCATAGCTGTCCTGAATCTGATCCCGTGTTCTTCCACCCATTCTCACAGGTGAAACATCAGATATGGCAGCAGCTTTCTGTCAGTTAATGATTGGGTGTCATTTTGTTGAGTTGTCTAATAATAGGTCTCTCACTTTCTACAAAAAAGCCTTTGTTCAGTTGAATCAAATTTGCTGCAATCCCAGTGCAGTAACTCTTTCAAGCTGCATAACTGGTGAAATTGTAACTGATCTCAGACAATTTACTGACCCAGCCCTCTCGGAAGAGCAGGATTAGCCATATAAAAGGAAACGGGAGTTTTTCGTTGGTGGTTGGAGCTGGGAGAGAGAATGGGGGTAGCAAGTGGAGCAGTGAAGCTCTGTCAGAGGATAGTTGAGGTAGTAGGAGTGTGTGGATAGGCAACAGTGGGTTAAGATGGGAGTAAGGAGCAGAGTTTCTCCTCCAAGAAGTGGAGTCTTCCTTTGTTGGAGGGGGCCTGGAGTGTAGATTCAGTGTGGGTGTGGTTGTGAGTAAAACAGTGTAAGCGTTTGGGAAAGTAGAAGAGGAAAGTATTGTCCAGGAGAGAGGTGGTGGAGAGTGCCCTTAGTGTTGTGGGGAGATGGAGGGAGTGTTTTTTTTAAATGGAGTGATTCGCTTGCTTTCTTTCTGTCTCTCTGTGCTAATATGGATTTGAGCCTCTCTCTTTCTCTGTTAATTGTGTTGTGGTTTCTGGTTTCGTGGTTAATTATATTCAGTTGGAGGTGTTACAGCACTGAGACTTACAGCCAAACCAAATCAATGATTTCTGATGAAGGGTGTAGGCCCGAAACGTCAAGCTTTCCTGCTCCTATGATGCTGCTTGGCCTGCTGTATTCATCCAGCTCCACACCTTGTTATCTTGGATTCTCCAGCATCTGCAGTACCTATTATCCCAGATTCTGTAGAACCTTTTGGATCAAGAATTAACCTGCAATTAAGTTCCAGGCCTGGCCTCACAAACAATATTGATTGTTTTCTATTCCATTTTTAGTACGGGTGCCTCCTACAGTCCAAAGGTCATTTTCAGCTTACAGTTCTCAGTTCACAGCTCCAAACCAAAATTCGTGAAAGAATAAAATTAAAATAATGAAAAATCAGTAAGGATTCTAACAGAGGACATAAATTAGATTGTTGCTTGAACTTCATAGTGGGTTTACCAAAGAGGTATGAAGAGACACTTAATGGCTTTGGGGTGAGGCCTGACTTATGAGCCATGTAATTGTGATGTTTTGTTTTTTACTTGATTTAAATCTATTTCCAGGTTGGTTCTGAACTCATCCTTCACCAACTGGCTATTAGGAGTTTGACATGTTTCTTCCTCTCTGTGTGTTCAATTATTTTGAGTTAATCCTGCTATCTTCTATGCTGCAGATTCTGGATGAAGTTCTACGTGATCTCTATCGACTGCTAAAGTATGTGATCCAGACTGATGAAGATGAAGTGGTGGTAGTGCATGCCCAGATTGCCCTAGAGGAACTGGACCATATCGTCAGGAGATTTCTGTTCCCAGAAGAAAAACTGCAGAAAAAAATAGTCATCCTTCCATAGCAGAAGGTGCCAGAACCTCTCTGCACTAAAATCTAGGTTCAACCGATTTGAATATTTTTCATATCCATCTTTAAGACTATGACGGAACTCCAATAATATCATGCACCATTTAGTCTTGTTTGTGAATGTAATACAGCCCAACAGATCTGTACAAAGCATGATAAGGTGCAGACATGATTAAATTTGTTGAATTGTTGCACATTCTCTCCAAATTTCCCAGGAAGATGAGTTTTCTTACGATGACTGTATGGCTGGGAGGTGTAGTTAATGTTATTGGCTGCCAGTACAGGAGATTGCATTTCTGTCGCCATCTTTACTGAATAGGGTACTGTTTGCTGGATTAATAGGGAGGGTTTGATCTTTCATATCACTTCACAGTAACAGTGTACAATTAAGCTCAACTGTGTGGTCTTTCCCCACTGATTCTCCCAAGCCCATTCTCTTTGCATGTAGTTTGGCTAGACAGCAAGTAGGGACAGTGAAAATCTCATCATCCATCTATGTGTAATTACTAATGAGATGAGGAAGCATTTACCTATGTACAATGCACATAAAATGCACTTTCAAATTTCAGTATGACTCATTCATAATGCCGAATTGACAAGGTTTAAAAAGTTGCAGTCGCTGAGGAGCGGGATGGGCTATGGGATGTAGAGAAAGAGGAAGCAAACATGAACAAATATGGCGTACGAAATTCTGGAGCTTGAAGATCACAAAAAGGTCAACAGCACAGACGACTGATTAACACTGTTTATTATATATCCTACCATCATTTGGTGCAATGCAATTATTGTTTATTAACTAAAATTAAGATAAATTAGGGAGTAAAGCAGGATCTATGGAGAGGGAAACAATTTACACAGAGCTTCCCAAAAAAAGCCACAATCCCCAATTATACTCCAACAGCCGATATAGTCCACTGAATGTAACATCTCTGAGGTTCCTTTAAATTCTCCCTTTTTTAATGATGGGACATGACTTGATTGACTGATTCTTGAGGTCCAATTCCTGCTCCCAAAAAGCTTAGTGGAAGACTTCCTTTTAAAAATATTTCTGTAGATTAAAAGGCCTGATCTCACAGAGGGGTTATGGCAATTTTTAAACTTTGAAATGGAGTCACATTGGGTAAAAGTTTTGGAAGCACTGGCTTAACATTTCAAGTCAATGACCTTCCTTCAGAAGTTTCTGATGAAAGATCATTGTCTAAACATAATAATTCAGTTTCTCTCTTATCTAATGCTGCTTGAACCGCTAAGCATTTTTCAGCATTTTCTACTTTTATTTCAGATTTCCAGTATTTTGCTTTTCTGAGGTAACTAGATGTACCGGGTTCTACGTCTCAGTTCACTCCACTCTGAATTTATTGTCCATACAGAAATTAATTTTAGGCATGTTATTTGTTTGTTAAGCCATAAATAAATAGTTAATAAGAGGATAAAAATGTTACTGTTCTCACAAAAATTTAACTTTAATTAAAATATATGTTAAATTGGAGTGTAATTAAAATATATGTTAAATTAAAGTGTAATTGGAATCATCACCTCCTTGAAAGCTTATACTCCTCCATACATCAGCTCCACTCAAGTTCTTACTAAGAAGGGCACAACTGAGTTTAGGAGCTCATTTGACCTACATTGCAAGAATTGTAGCCTTGAGTGCATCCAGTGTTAATACTGTGGCAAGGGTGATCCTCAGTATTCGCAACACTCTTGGCTTTCACCAAAATTCTTTGAGAGCAGATTTCATCAAGGAAGATCACATCAAATCCCTTTCCTAAGGTCTTAGCAAAAATTTATAGCTTGAGTTGTGGATGCAGTTGTTCGTTTGCTCACCGAGCCAATTATTCCATGGTGTGCAGACGTTTTGTTACCATTGTAGGGAACATCATCAGTGTGACACCTAATCGAAGTGTTGGTTTTCTGCTCCATTCAGAATTTATGTGATCCCCTGGTGTGGTGGGTCTTGTCACTTCAGGTTCTGTTTTATAGCACCGGTCAGTATACAGGATCTATTTCTATGTGTTTATTAATGGGTTTGGAAGGTGCTGTCTGAGGATCTTCAATGAATTTCTTGTAGATAGTACGCACTGCTGCTACTGAGCATCCATGGCGAAGGGAGGGGATGCTTGTGGATGTAGTGCCAATCAAGCAGGCTGCTTTCTCCTGGATGTGTCAAGCTTCTTGAGTGTTGTTGGGGCTGCACTCATCCAGGCAAGTGGGGAGTATTCCATCACACTCCTGACTTGTGCCCTATCAATGTTGGACAGGCCTTGGGAGTGGTGGGGGGTGGTTTTATACAGGACATTGGTGAGGCCTCTTCTGAAGTACTGCGTTCAGTTCTGGTCTCCCTGTTATAGGAAGGATATTATTAAGCTGGAGAGGATTCAAAAGAGATTTGCCAGGAATGGAGGGTTTGGGTTATGGGGAGAGGTTAGATAGGCTGGGACATTTTTCACTGGATGTAGGAGATTGAGGGCTTATTTGAAAGAGGTTTATAGAATCATGAGGAGGATAGATAAACATAGAAACATAGTAGATAGGAGAAGAGAAGGCCATTCAGCCCTTTAAGCCTGCTCTGCTATTCATCAAGATCATGGCTGATCATCCAACTCAATAGTCTAATCCTGCTTCCTCCCCATAACCTTTGTTCCCATTCATCCCGAGTGCTCTCTTCCTAGGTTGGGGGATTTCAAGAATCGGGGGCATATTTTTAAGGTTGGGGTAAGATTTTAAAAAGACGTGACGGGCAACTTTTTTACACGGAGTGGTTCACGTATGGAATGAACTTCTAGAGGAAGTGATGGATGTGGGTACAGTTACAACGTTTAAAAGACATTTAGAGGAGAGCAGAGGGGGCTATGATTAAGAAGTATAAAATTATGAAAGATAGACAGGATAGACAAGAAGAAATTTCTCTCTTTGGCGGAGGGTCAATGACCATTGGCATAGATTTAAGGTAAGGGGCAGGAGATTTCGAGGGGATGTGAGGAAAGTTTCTTTCATCCAGATGGTGGTGGGAATCTGGAACTTGCTGCCTGTGAAGGGTGGTAGAGGCAAAAACCCTCATAATATTTAAGAAATATTTAGTTGTGCACTTGCAATGCCAAGGTATACAAGACTGTGGACCAAGTGCTAGAAAATAGATTTGAATAATTATTTGTTGGTTTTGACCGATGCAGCCTCAATGAGCACGAGGACCTTCTGTACTTCTATGACTCTACTATGGTGGTAGTCACTGAAGATATTCACAAGGCTGACAATGTTCTTCAACAAACAAACACATGTTTATGTTAGAAAAGAAAAAAAATCAAAAAAGCTACATACCATATGACAGATTAGCAAGGCCTCAACAAAAACAGCAAAACAAAATTTCAATTTTTCCCCAGCAATGCATTTTACAGATATCCAATTTCAATGAAGTGTCGCTCCTATCTCCTACCCTCAACAACTTCTCTTTCAACTCCTCTCATTTACTTTAGGTAAGAGGGCTGGCCATCGGTGCCCGCATGGGCCCTAGTTATGCCTGTCTCTTCATGGGGTACGTGGAACATTCCTTGTTCCAGTCCTATTCTGGCCCCCACCCACAATTCTTTCTCCAATACATCGATATCATTGGTGCTGCTTCCCTCTCTCGTCTGGAATTGGAAAACTTCATCAATTTCGCCTCCAGTTTCTACCCTGCCCTCACTTTCACCTGGTCTATCTCTAACCCCTCCCTTCCCTTCCTCGAGATTTCTGTTTCCATTTCTGGGGATAGACTGGCCACTAATATCCATTACAAGCCCACTGACTCCCAGAGCTACCTGGTCTATACATCCTTACACCCCACTTCCTGTAAAGACTCCATTCCAATCTCTCAGTTCCTCCGTCTCTGTCGCATATGATTAGATGAGGCCAACTTCGAGAAGGGAGCCTTTGAAATGTCCACCTTCTTCCTCAACTGAGGATTCCCCAGATCCGTGGTCAACAGGGCCCTCAACCAGGTCCGACCCATCTCCCGCACTTCTGCCCTCACCCTTTTTCTTCCCTCCCCCAACAGCAATAGGGTTCCCCTTATCCTCACATACCATCCCACCAGCATCCACATCCAAAAGATCATCGTACGCCATTTCCGCCACCTCCAGCAAGATGCCACCACCAGACACATATTCCCCTTCCCTCCCTTGTCCACCTTCCGCGGGACCGTTCCCTCCGGGACACCCTGTTCCACACTTCCTTCATCCCCAACATCCACCCACAGCCCTACAGCACATTCCTATGTAACTGGCAAGGGTGCAACACCTACCCATTCACCTCTTCCCTCCTCAGTATCCAAGGGCCCAAACATTCTTCCAGATGAAGCAACACTTCACCTGCACTTCCCAGAATCTAGTCTATGGCATTCACTGCTCACAATGTGGTCTCCTCTACATTGGGGAAACGAAGCTTAGACTTAGCGACCACTTCACAGAACATCTACACTCTGCTCATAAAAAAAGACCAAGAACTATTGAGATAACAAGTTGAGCTGGATGAACACAGCAGGCCAAGCAGCACCAGAGGAGCTGGAAGGCTGACATTTCGGGCCTAGACCCTGCTCCTCTGATGCTGCTTGGCCTGCTGTGTTCATCCAGCTCTACACCTTGTTATCTCAGATTCTCCAGCATCTGCAGTCCCTGCTATCTCTGAACCAAGAACTATCTGTTGCCTGCCACTTTAACACACCACCCTGCTCCCTGGCTAACATCTCCGTCTCTGGCTTGCTGCAGTGTTCCAGCGAAGCCGAACACAAGCTGGAGGAACAACACCTTATTTTCCACCTGGAGACCCTACTGCCCTCCGGACTCGATACTGAGTTCAATAATTTTAGGGCCTAAACTCTCCAATGTCCCAGCCCCCTACCCAACACACCAGCCTTGTTACCACATGGCCAGCCTTTGTCTGTCCAACTGTCTTTCTCTATCTTTGGGCTCTATCCTATCATTTACTCCCTACCCCACCCACCTCCGTATTTTCTGCATTTAAGTGACGTTTTCCCAGCCATCATCAGTTTGGAGGAAGGGTCACTGGACCTGAAACATTAACTCTGTCTTTTCCTTCACAGACGCTGCCAGACCTGCAGAGCTTTTCCAGCAACTTTGTTTTTGTTCCTTGTTTTCGCTCCTATCTTAACTGTTTAATTTCTTATTCAGCTAACTTTATCCTATTTTAATCGACTAGAAACTTATTTCCAGTTCTGATGGCCTAAACCTCCTTTCAGGTCTGACAGATTAAAAGCTTCTGCACAAAATCTCACAACGAGTAAACTTCACAAACTTCTGCTGGGTAAAACCTTTCTGTACTGAAAGCCTGATTCTAAATGCAACTCAAACTATCAATGGTTTCTGGCCTGTATTCTCTGTATATCATAAACACTTCAATTCAAATGACAGGTATGCTGGTGTACACGTAATCGTCTGTGAAAATATGTCTTTAGTTCACTGTTCCAAATGACTTTCTGATCTCTTAAATAAAAAGTATCTTTGCAGAATTGAAACACTTATTTACCTCTTTTTGGAAATCCAAATTCCCAAATGAAAATAAGTCATAAACACATCACATTACTGATATTATCTTGAGGGATTGGTGACCAGATTTCAGTGATATGTTGAACTGTGATGAAAGGGACCACCTTGCTGCTACAGACAGCTTCCACGTTTACAGTTGGTGACAAGCAGTCTTCCTTATCCTGTTCTGTCATTGAGGATCCTGTGGACTGCACTTTCCTACCACCAATCCCAACACTGCCATTATGCATGGCTCTACCAGCAGCAAGAAGCTTCTGACAACATCATGTAACAGATTGTCAGTATGAACAAATCTCTCCATTACATCTATGGATCATGCTACTGGGATAAATCAGTAATCCTATATTACTGTTATCACTATACTAATCCTGTTCTGGTGAGGCTGTTGACTTGTTCACCGAGCTGGCTTGTTTTCGTTCAGACATTCCGTCACCAAGCTAGCTCAGCAAACAAGTCAACAACCTCACCCACAACCCGAGCTACAAATCTTTTCTAAAACCTGTTCTGGTATTGATAAGTGCAGTAATCCAAGTCGAGATAGTGAGGCTTGGAGAGGGCCTTACAGGTAGGTAGTGTTTCCATGTATCTGCTGACCCTGTCCTTTAGATGAAGTGGTTGTGGTTTTGGAAGCTGCAGTTTAAGGGTCTTTGGTGAATTTCTGCAGTGTGTCTTGTAGATAGTACACACTACTGCTACTGAGCATCAGTGGTGGAGGGAGTGCACACTTGTGGATGTAGTGCTAATCAAGCGGGCTGCTTTGTCCTGGATGGTGTCAGTCCTCTTGAGTGTTGATGGAATTGCACCCATCCAGGCAAGTGGGGAGTATTCCATCACACTCCTGACTTGTGGCTTGTAGATGGTGGATGAACTTTGTGGAGTCGGGAGGTGAATTACTCACTGCAGGATCCCTAGCCTCTGACCCACTCTTGTAGACATATTATTTATATGATGGATCCAGCTCAGTTTCTGGGCAGTAGTAAACCCCTAGGATATTGATAGTGGGGGCTTCCATAATGTTAACATTGAATGTTACAGTTAGGGTGATAGTTAGATTCTCTTGTTGGAGATCGTCCGTGAGTGCCACTTGTCAACCCAAGCCTGGATATTGCCCAAGTCTTGCTGCATTTGGACACTGCTTCAGTGTCTAAGGAATCACCAGTGGTGCTGAACATCCTGCAATGATCAGGGAATATTCCCACTGAGGTTGTTGACTTGCTCACCAGGCTGGCTTATTTTTGTTCAGATGTTTTGTCACCATGCTAGGTGACATCATATCGGAACTGACAACAAGACTCCTAAGACCACTAGAAATCATGGTGGCCCACAAGCCCACAGCCACACTACAACAAATACTTACAAGGATTAAAGACCCCATTCCCACAACATGCAGAACGAATGTGGTTTACAAAATACCATGCAATGACTGCCACAAACATTACAGTGGACAGACAGGAAGGAAACTAGCCATCAGAATACACGAACATCAGCTAGCAGCAAAACGGCACAATTAACTCTCTTTAATATCTGTACATTCAGATAATGAAGGCCATCAGTTTAGCTGGGACAAAGTAACCATAGTAGCCCAAGCCAAACACAGACACGCACGGGAATTCCTAGAGGCATGGTTCTCAATCCATACTTCAATCAGCTGAGAGGCCCTGGCGGAACACCAAGCAAGTGCTGCTTGATAGCATTGTTGATGACCCACCATTTTACTGATGATCAAGAGCAGACTGATGGTTCAGGTAGAAGCCAGTGGTGTGGCTGTACTTGGAACAGTTTGGCTGTAGATACAGTCTGTTCTGAACATAGATACATAGAAAATTGGAACAGGAGTAGGCCATTTCGCCCTTCCAGCCTGCCCTGCCATTCACTATGATCATGGCTGAACATCCGACTCAATAGTTGGTTCCTGGACTTCCCCATAGCCTTTGATCCTTTTAGCCCCAAATGCTATGACCAATTTCTTGCAGTCATACAATGTTTTAGCCTTGAAAGACAGTGCTTTCTGTGGTAGTGAATTCCACAGGGTCTCCCTGCACGACGAAAGATTTTCCTCATCTCAGTCCTAGATGGTCTATCCATATCCTCAGATTGTTACTCCTGGTTCTGACCCACCCTACCATCAGGAACATTCCTCCTGCATCTACCCTGCCTGTTAGGATATTATAGTTTTCTGTGAGATTTTCCCATCATTCTTCTGGGCTCCAGTGAATTTAATTCTAACTGATTTAGCCTCTCCTCATACATCAGTCCTGCTATCCCAGGAAACAGTCTGGTAAACATTCACTGCACTTCCTCTACAGCAAGGAACATCCTTCCTTATATAAAGCAATGACAGCTGAACATGATATTCCAGGTGTGGTCTAGCCAAGGCCCTGTAAAAATCTCAAACTACTCTCACTCCACCAACATTCTGTAACAGTTTTCACTATAGGGAACATTAATAGTATTCCAAAAACACTAAGTAATCATGGGGTTGTGGGGGCAGAAGAAATTAACACGATAACTAACTCTAGAGAAAGAGTGCTATGGAAACCAATGGGGCTAAAAACTGATACATCCCCTGTACATGACGGGTTACATCCTAGAATTTTAAGGAATGTAGCTACCAAGATAGTGGATTCAATGGTCATAATTTCACAATTCTGGAATCCTAGAATTTTACATTAAGGAGGCATTTGACCCATTGTGTCTGTCCCAAAACAGTTACCCAGCTAGTCCCGCTCTCCAGCCTTATCTCTCTAACCATCTAACTTCATCACTTTCAAATATATATCCAGCTGTCTTTGGAAATCTCCTATAGGGTGCCATGGCAGCTCAGCAGTTAGCACTGCAGCTTCACAGCACTAGGGTCCCAGGTTTGATTCCAACCTTGGGTGATTGTGTGGAGTTTGCCCATTCTCCCTGAGCCTGCATGGGTTTCCTCCAGGTGCTCCAGTTTCCTCCCACTTTCCAAAGATGTGTAGGTTAGGCAGATTGGCTGGGTGGGATGATCTTCAGAGGATTGGTGTGGACTCAATGGGTTGAATGGTCTGATTCGACACTGGAGGTATTCTATGGAATCTGCCTCCACCACTCTCCCAGGCAGCACATTCCAAATCCTAACAACTCTCTATGTAAAGAAGTTTCCTTCATCCTGCTCCTAGCTTGGGGAGACAAGGCCCTAGTGGTACTATTGCTGGACTGTTAATCTAGAGACCCAGGTAATGTTCTGCAGATCTGGGTTCAACTCCTACCATGAAAGATGGTGGAATTTGAATTCAGTAAAAAAAATCTGGAATTAAGATTCTAATGTGAATCAATTGCTGATTGTTGGAAAAACCCATCTGATTCACTAATGTCCTTTAGGGAAGGAAACTGCTATCCTTACCTGGTCCGGCCTACTTGCAACTCCAGACACACAGCAATGTGGTTGACTCATAACTGCCCTCTGGGCAATTAGGGATGGGCAATAAATGCTGCCTAGCCAGCAACACCCTCATCCCATGAATGAATAATGAAAAAAGCTCTCTTGCTAACAATCTTGACATTGTGACCCCTATTTACTGACATACCAACTAGTGGAAACAGAATATCCTTCTTCACTCTGTCAAAATTCTTCATGATTTTGGACACCACAATAAGGTCACATCTTAATCTTTTTACTTTGCTTCAAAAAGAATAAGCCCAAATCTCTAATCTTTCCTTATATCTAAAATCCCTCATTCCCGATATCATTCTAGTAAATCTCCTTTGAACTTTCTCCAGGGCTTTAATATCCTTCCTTAAACAAGGTGCCCAGAACTGAATGCAATACTCCAAGTGTGGTCTGACCGATGATTTGTAGAGGTATAGCGTCATTCCCTTGCTTTTATACTCTATGCCTCTATTTACTGGATCCTCTAAGCTTTCTTAACAACTGTTTCACCTTCAGAGAATCATAACTGTGAACCTCCAGGTCCTTCTGCTTTGTAAAAGACCTTCTCACACATGACCTCCAACCTCCATCTAGGGCCCCAAACAATCTTTCCAGGTGGGACAGAGCTTCACTTGCATCTCCTCCAACCTAGTTTATTGGATCCAGTGCTCCCGATGTGATCTTCTCTACATCAGTGAGACCAAATGTAGACAAGGTGACCATTTCACTAAGCATCTTCACCTGGCCTGTAACGGCCAACCTGACCTCCGGGGCACTGCCCAGTTCAACTCCCCATCCCACTCCCCCTCCAACATGTCTGTCCTCGTACTCCTCCAGTCGCGCAGCGACTCGGAATGCAAATTTGAAGAACACCTTATCTTCCGCCTGGGCACCCTACAGCCCTGAGGACTCAACACTGAGTTCACCAATTTCAAATAACCTTCCCACCCATCCCCCGGATCCCCTTCCAGCACCACCACCCTCTGACCCTCCCTTCCAGCCACCAAACGGATTCATCCCTCCCATCGACCAACCAGGTCGTACCTACTACCAGTGTCCACCTATCACTACCATTCTGCTTCCCCCCTTCCCTCCCTTTATCTGCAGCGCCCCCACCCCCACGTCCAGTCCTGATGAAGGGTAATACCCAAAACATTGACTTCTCCTTCCATCCAGATGTTGCCTGGCTTGCTGTGTTCTTCCAGCCTCCTGTTTGTCTACTCTCTGCTCCTGTACTCCCCTGAAAGTTGTACCATTGAGCTTGCATTACCTCTCCATATTTCTTCTTCCAAAATGCATTACCTCATATTTCGCTAAATTGAATTTCACCTGCCAGGTGTCTGTCCATTTGGCCATCTTGCCAATGTCTCTCCAAAGTCGTTCAACGTCGTCCTCACAACTCACTATTCTCCCTAGCTTTGTATAATTTGCAAATTTGGAGATTCAGACTTCAACACCCACCTCCAAATTATTTATATAAATCAGAAAAAGCACAGATCCCAACACCAATCCCTGGGGAACACCAATTTCTCCAGTCTGAGAAATGCCCCTCTATACCTACCATCTGTTTCCTATTTTTTAGTCAACTTCTAACACTGCTAAGGACCCATCAATCCCAAATGTTTCTAATTTGCTAACCAACCTACCACACGGAACTGTATCAAATGTTTTCTGAAAGTTCAAATATACAAATCCCCAGTACTACCCTTGTCCACTGCCTGTGCTACCTCATTAAAGAACTCAATTATTAACTCTAGTATTAAATTATTTTTCTCTAAGTGTATATTTACCTTTCCTGTATTGTAGCCTCCATCAGTTTTCCCACCACTGATGTCAAGCTGACATCTAATTTCCTGAGTTATCCTTTGTCCCGTTCTTAAACAAAAGTGTCACATTTACAATCCCGCAATCCCCTGTGACTGGTTTTGTGTTCAGAATGGCTGGGAAAATTTCTATCAATGGCTCCACAATTTGCTCCCTAATCTCTCAGCAATCTAGGATAAACCCTATCTGGACCAGCTGGCTTCTCTATCTGGAGTGCTGCCAGCCTTTTTAATACCTCTATCTATGACTATACTGTTCAATTGTTTGACACCTGCATTTTTAACTAGGCCATTGTTACCATGTTCTGAGTTCTGGACCCAAAACGTTAACTGATTCTTTCCTCACAGATGCTGCCAGACCTGCTGAGCTTCCAGCAACTTCTGTTCCTGTTCCTGATTTACAGCATCCACAGTTCTTTCAGTTTTCAGTTACCATGTTCTAATTTGGTCAAGCTTTTACTAAATTCAAGAGGAGAGCTGCCAGTGTAACTGATTCAAAAGAGATGGAGATGATAAATAGATAAATAAAGACTAGTTAACATCTGTCTTTGGGAAAATGTTACAGAGTTTATTAAAAAATAATGTAATAGCAGAGCATTTAGAAATATATAATCAAACAGAGTCAATGTGGCTTCACAAAGGGGAAATTATGCCTGAGGAAGAACTGTAATACGTTTGAGGAGGTACAAGCTGAAGAGTAATAAACTAAGGAGGAACTGTCTCATGACAAGAGATTGATATGTGAGTAGTCTGGGCCCATGATCATTGGAGTTTAGAAGAATGAGAGGCAATCTTATTGCAACATCTAAGATTCTTAGGTGATCCTGACAGGGTAAATGTGGGGAGATGATTTCCTCTTATGGGGGAGTCTAGGACCAGAGGGCATTGCCTTAGTGACGGGTTGCCCACTTAAAACAGATTTTGTTCTCTCTGAGGCTAACGAATCTGAGAAAATCTCTGTCAAGGTGGTCATTAACTATTGCCCACTTTTGACAAAGAGTCACCGGAGCCGAAACATTAACTCTGATTTTCCCATCACTGATGCTGCCAAACCCTGCTGAGGTTTTCCAGCAATTTCTGTTTTTGTTTCTGATTTATAGCATCCGCGGTTCTTTTGGTTATTTTTGGTCATTAAATATATTCGAGGCTGAGAGACATTTTTTGATCAGTAAGGGATACAAGGATTATGGGGACTCGACTGGCGGAATAGCCAACTTCTGCTCCAACGTTTCGGGGTCTTACAGTCTCTCGCAAACCAATCCCACTGTCTCATTCTCTTTCTACAAACCTGTATTAATTCCAGATTAATCCCGCTGTTCTACTCTCTTCCCCAGCTGTTTCAGTATAACCCTATTCATTTGGAGTTGCTGTAGCCGGGTGGTTTAATGCAGTGTGAAAGCTGCATCGATCTTTCAACAGAATCTCCGCTTTCCTCAAACCGCAACTGCTTTCTTTTACCAATCATTTTTGATTACTGGCCCTTGTCCTTTACTTCTCCCCTCGCTCTATCTCTTCTCTGCCTCCTCGCTTCACTT
The DNA here is from genome assembly GCA_024137785.1 of Ginglymostoma cirratum. Taxonomy (NCBI): domain Eukaryota; kingdom Metazoa; phylum Chordata; class Chondrichthyes; order Orectolobiformes; family Ginglymostomatidae; genus Ginglymostoma; species Ginglymostoma cirratum. The sequence continues at coordinate 472,222 of JAHRHZ010000223.1, read as the reverse complement.
CACGTGTCCTGTCACATTCCCTCATTTCCCTTTCTCCTGCATATTTGCATTTTTTTTTCATTTATCTCTTTCTTTATACACCTCTGCAGCCGCACCCTCACTGCCTTTCTCCCCACCCCACCCCCATTCCTGTCCTGCCCTCCTCCCCTTTACCTATGCCGGTGACGGGGTGGGGGTGGAGCTGCACTGACGGGGGTGGGGACGATCGGATCGAGTGGATCCTCCGTGATCGCTGCTGTAGGAGCCGGGGACCGGTGCGGGTGAAGGTGAGTGCGGACAGCGGCACGGAGCTCGCCTCTTGCTCCCCGGGACGGGGGACGGCAGCTTCAAGTTGGTTCGGGAGACGGTGTAGCTACCGGTGACTGAGGAAGGGAAACCGATCCGTGCCCCCACCCCAGGGGCTGCCTCCCCACCCGCTCCGGGCGGTGGCTCCGGCTTTGTCCCGGGCAGCTGTTCCATCACTAACCCCGGGGGGGAGAACCAAACCCCAAACAGCTCCAGGGAAAGCCCGAGACAGACCCCCCCCCCCAACCTCCCCCCGCACACACACAGAGTCCCAGTTTGGACAGGAATACGGAGAGAGAGAGAGTCATTGAAGGGCATACAAGGAGACCGTTCGACCCCTTGAGTCCATGCTATCTCCCTCCAGAGCGACCCAGTCAGTCCCTCGATCCCCGGAGCTCTGGACGGTTATTCATTTAAGTGCACCCAAGCTGTCTTGGGAGCTCCTTTTTCCCAGCTCCAGCCAGTGAATTCCAGGACGTTGCCACTCACTGCATCAAAAAGTTCCATCTCGCATTTCCTTGTATCTCTGGCCAAATCTGCTGTCCCCCCGCCCCCGTTCTAAACCTGTCAAAATCCTGTACCCCTCGGTCAAATCATCCTTTGTTCTCCTTGGCCCCAATGAAAGCCACCTCACCTTCCCCATCCTGATCCCTGCCGTGAAGGGACTGTGCTGGACTGGGAGAGATGGGGAAACTGAGCTTGTATTGTCTGCAATTTAGAAAAAATGAGATGATCTCAGAGAAACGTGCAATATTCTTAAAGATGTAGACAGAGTAGGTGCAGTGGGATGTTTCTGCAGGCGGCGTGGTCGATTACTAGGGGACACAATTTCAGGTTAAAAGGCAAGGTATTTATGGTTCACATTGAAGAAGAATGTCTTTTCTCTTGACAGAGTGTTTCTAGTAATTTGCTAAGGTTCCAGAGGATCATGGAAACTCAGTTATCGAGGAAGTTTAAGACAGAGATTAATACACTTCTCATCATTAATGACATCAAAAGATATCATAATGATGCAGGAATATGGTTTGGAAGTGGATGGTCCAGAATAGCAGAGCAGACCTGAGGGACTGAATGGTCTACTCTGAGGCTCCCAATCTTGTAGCTGGAACCCTGATCACTGGAGAACCAGTGCAGAAGTAGACAGAATGCAGAAATAGGGAAACAGCACTAATGGAGAGAGATAATTAGAATACAGGGACAGCAGTAATGGAAGGGAATAATTAGAATAGAGGAACAGCAGTAATGGAGAGAGAATAATTACAAAGAACAAAGAACAAAGAAAATTACAGCACAGGAACAGGCCCTTTGGCCCTCCAAGCTCTTGCCGATCCAGATCCTCATTCTAAACCTGTCGCCTATTTTGCAAGGATCTGCATCCCTTTGCTCCCTGCCCATTCATGTATCTGTCTGGATGCATCTTAAATGACGCTATCATGCCCGCCTCTACCACCTCCGCTGGCAATGCATTCCAGGCACCCACCACCCTCTGCTTAAAGAACTTTCCACGCGTATCTCCCTGAAACTTGTCCCGTCTCACTTTGAAATCGCGACCCCTAGTAATTGAGTCCCCCACTCTGGGGAAAAAGCTTCTTGCTATCCACCCTGTCTGTACCTCTCATGATTTTGTAGACCTCAATCAGGTCCCCCCTCAACCTCTGTCTTTCTAATGTAAATAATCCTAATCTACTCAACCTCTCTTCATAGCTAGCACCCTCCATACCAGGCAACACCCTGGTGAACCTCCTCTGCACCCTCTCCAAAGCATCCACATCCTTTTGGTAATGTGGCGACCAGAACTGTACGCAGTATTCCAAATGTGGTTGAACTAAAGTCCTATACATCTGTAACATAACCTGCCAACTCTTGTACTCAATACCCTGTCTGATGAATGAAAGCATGCCATATGCCTTCTTGACTACTCTATCGACCTGCGTTGCCACCTTCCGGGTACAATGGACCAGAACACCCAGATCTCTCTGTGCATCAATTTTCCCCGGGGTATTCCATTTACCACATAGTTCGCTATTGAATAGAATTAGAATAGAGGGACAGCAGTAATGGAGAGAAAATAATTAGAATAGAAGAGAGATAACAAAGTGTACAGCTGGATGAACACAGCAGGCCAAGCAGCAATAGAGGAGCAGGAAAGCTGACATTTCGGGCCTAGACCTTTCTTCAGAAATGGGGGAGGGGAAGGGTTTTCTGAAATAAATAGGGAGAGATGGGGAGGCGGAAAGAAGATGGATAGTGGAGAAGATAGGTGGAGAGGAGACAGACAGGTCAAAGAGGCGGGGATGGAGCCAGTAAAGGTGAGTGTAGGTGGGGAGTTAGGGAGGGGATAGGTCAGTCCAGGGAGTACGGACAGGTCAAGGGGGCGGGAAGAGGCTAGTAGGTAGGAGATGGGTGTGGGGCTTGAGGTGGGAGCAGGGGATAGGTGGGAGGAAGGACAGGTTAGGGAGGCAGGGACGAGCTGGGCTGGTTTTGGGATGCGGTAGGGGGAGGGGAGATTTTGAAGCTTGTGAGGTCCACATTGATACCATTGGACTGCAGGGTTCCCAAGCGGAAAATGAGTTGCTGTTCCTGCAACCTTCGGGTGGCATCGTTGTGGCACTGCAGGAGGCCCAGAATGGACATGTCATCTGAGGAATGGGAGGGGGAGTTGAAATGGTTCGCGACTGGGAGGTGCAGTTGTTTAGTGCGAACCGAGCGAAGGTGTTCCGCAAAGCGGTCCCCAAGCCTCCGCTTGGTTTCCCCGATGTAGAGGAGGCCACAACGGGACCAGCGGATGCAGTATACCACGTTAGCAGATGTGCAGGTGAACATCTGCTTGATGTGGAAAGTCTTCTTGTGGCCTGGGATGAGCGTGAGGGGGGAGGTGTGGGGGCAGGTGTAGCGCTTCCTGCGGTTGCAGGGAAAATGCAAGGTGTGGTGGGGCTGGAGGGGAGTGTGCAGCGGACAAGGGAGTCATGGAGAGAGTGGTCCCTCCGGAAAGGAGATAAGGGTGGGGAGGGAAATATGTCTTTGGTGGTGGGTTCGGATTGCAGATGGTGGAAGTGTCGGAGGATGATGCGTTGGATCCGGAGGTTGGTGGTGTGGTACGTGAGGACGAGGGAGATTCTGTTTTGATTATTATTGCAGGGAGGGGGTGTGAGGGATGAGTTGTGGGAAATGCGGGAGACACGGTCGAGGGCGTTCTCTACCACTGAGGGGGGATGTTGCGGTCCTTGAAAAACGAGGACATCTGAGATGTTTGGGAGTGGAATGCCTCATCCTGGGAGCATATGTGGCGGAGGTGTAGGAATTGGGAATAGGGGATGGCATTTTTGCAGGAAGGTGGGTGGGAGGAGATGTATTCTAGGTAGCTGTGGGAGTCGGTGGGCTTGAAATGGATACTGGTTTCTAGGTGGCTACCAGAAATGGAAACAGAGAGGTCCAGGAAGGACAGAGAGGTATCAGAGATGGTCCAGGTGAACTTAAGGTTGGGATGGAAGGTGTTGGTGAAGTGGATGAACTGTTCGAGCTCCTCGTGGGAGCTCAAGGCGGCGCCGATACAGTCATCAATGTAACGGAGGAAGAGGTGGGGTTTAGGGCCAGTGTAGCTACGGAAAAGGGATTGTTCCACGTAACCTACAAAGAGGCAGGCGTAGCTTGGGCCCATGCGGGTACCCATGGCCACCTCCTTTGTCTGTAGGAAGTGGGAGGAATTGAAAGAGAAGTTGTTGAGGGTGAGGACGAGTTCGGTTAAGCGGTTGAGGGTGTCAGTGGAAGGGGACTGGTCGGGCCTGCGGGACAGGAAGAGGCAGAGGGCCTTTAGGCCATCTGTATGGGGAACGCAGGTGTATAGGGACTGGACGTCCGTGGTAAAGATGAGGTGTTGGGGACCAGGGAATTGGAAGTTTTGGAGGAGGTGGAGGGTGTGGGTGGTGTCACGGACGTAGGTAGGGAGTACCTGGACCAAGGGGGAGAAAATGGAGTCGAGATAGGTGGAGTCGAGATAGGTGGTGCCCCACCGAACTTATCTCCACCTAAATCCACTCCATTTTCTCCCCCTTGGTCCTGCCCCACCGAACTTATCTTCACCTATCTGGTAAGGTGGCGACCAAAACTGCAAACAATACTCCAAATGCGGCCTAACAGGGTTTTATATCGCTACAAGATGTTTTGCCAACTCTTGTGCTCCACCCCCCGGCCAATGAAGGCAAACATGCCATATGCCTTCTTAATCACTTTGGCCACCTGTGTTGCCACTTTTAGGGAACTGTGGACCTGCAGGCCCAGATCCATCTGAATGTTAATGTTCCTAAGGGATCTGCCATTAACAATATAATTCACACCTAAATTTGATCCTCCAAAATGCATCACCTCGCATCTGTCTGGATTAAACTCCATCTGCCATTTCTGTGCCCAAGTCACCAATCTATCTGTATCCTGTTGTATCCTTTCACAATCATTAGCATTATCAGCGACTCCACAAATCTTGGTGTCATCTGCAAACTTACAAATCAGACCACACACATTTTCCTCCAGATCATTTATATATGCTACAGACAACAGGAGACCTAAGACTGATCCCTGTGGAACACCACTAGTTACTGGTCTCCATTCTGAAAAACACCCTTATACCGTTACCCTGTGTCTTCTCTGACCAAGCCAGTTTTGTATCCATCTAGCCAGCCCACCCTGAATCCCATGTGGTTTTAGTTTTTGTACCAACCTGCCGTGTGGTACTTTATCAAAAGCCTTATTAAAGTCCATATAAACTATATCCAAAGCTCTTCCCTCATCAATTATCTCCGTCACCTCTTCAAAAGATTCGATCAGGTTGGTGAGACAACCTTCCCCAATATGAAACCATGCTGCCTGTCGCTAACGAGTCCAGTATCTTCCAAATGTACATGTATCCTGTCCCTCAGTATCTTCCCCAAGAGTTTCCTCACCACAGATGTCAGACTCAGCGGCCTATAATTTCCTGGATTATCCCTGCTTCCTTTCTTAAACAAGGGAACAACATTGGCTAATCTCCAGTCCTCTGGAAGTTCTCCTGTAGTCAAGGAGGGTGTGAAGATATCTGCCAATGCTCCAGCTATTTCTTCCCTTGCTTCTCGCAGTAACCGGGGATAGATCTCATCTGGCCCTGGGGACTTATCTACCTTAATGCCATTTAGGATGCCCTAAAATTCCTCCTTCAATGTATTGACATTCTCTAGAATATTCACACACTCATCCCTGACCTCAACATCAGTCATGTCTTTCTACTTGGTGAATACTGATACAAAGTACTTATTAAGGATCTCCCCCACTTCCTGAGGCTCCATGCATAACTTCCCTCCTTTGTCCTTGAGGAGGCCTAGTCTTGCTACCCTCTTTCTTCTAATATATGCATAAAAAGCCTTGGGATTCGTCTTGACCCTGTTTTCTAAAGACATTTCATGGATCCTTTTCGCCTTCCTAATTCCACGTTTAAGTTCCTTCCTAAGTTCTCTATACTCCTCAAGGGCTTTGTTCGTTTGTAGCTACCTCGACCTATCGTATTCTTCCCTTTTCCTTTTGACTTAGTTTACAATTACCCTGTCATCCATGGTTCTTGAATCCTGCCATTCCTATCCATCAGTTTTGCAGGAACATGCATGTCCTGCAATTTAATCAACTGGTCTTTAAAAGCCTCCTACGTGCCAGATGTAGATTTGCCCTCAAACAACTGCTCCCAATCCACATTCCCCAGTTCCTATCTAATTTGGGTGTAATTGGCCCTTGCCCAATTAAGCACCCTCACCCAAGGGCCACTCTTGTCCTTGTCCATGACTACTCAAAATCTTATGGAGTTATGGTCACTAAGCCCAAAATGCTCTCCTACTGAAATATTCTTTTCTCCTTTCTGTCCCGGGTAAAACAGCGATATCCTGGAATGCTAAGATTCCAGTCCTGTCCCTCCTTTAACCATGTCTCTGTAATGGCAATAACATCATAATTCCATGCAGTGATCCATGCTCTTAGTTCATCTAGTTTACCTGTTATATTTCTTGCATTGAAGTAAATGCACTCCAGACCTCCAGTCCCTCTGAGCCCCGCAACTTCCCTCTGCCTGCGCTACTCTGCGCTATGCATATCTCAGCCTCTCCTTTGTCCCAAAACCCTGCACTGACTGGCATGTGGTTCCAGTTCGCACCCCCCGCCACACTAGTTTAAACCCTCCGGAAGAGCTCTAGCAAACCTCCTGCCCAGGATATTGGTGCCCCTCCAGTTCAGGTACAACCTGTCCTTCCTGTACAGGTTCCACCTTCCCCAGAAGACATCCCAATGATCCATATATCTAAAGCCCTCCCTCCTACACCAGCTCTGCAGCCACATGTTCAACTGTACTCTCTCTCTCTGTTCCTAGCCTCACTCGTCCATGGCATGGGTAGTAATCCTGAGATTACTACTCTGGTAGTACTGCTTTTTAGCTCCCTATCTAACTCCCTGAACTGTCCTCAGAGGACCTCTTCCCTCTTTCTATCTATGTCATTTGTGCCAATGTGGACAATGATTTCTGTCTGTTTTCCCTCCCATTTCTGGATGTCCTGTACCCACTCAGAGACATCCAGGACCCTGGCACCAGGGAGGAAACACACCATCCTAGAGTCTCGTTTATGGCCACAGAAATGCCTGTCTGTGCCCCTGACTATCGAGTCACCTGTTCCTATCGCTCACCTGGACTTTTCCCCACCCTGCTCTACAGCAGGATCGGTTATGGTGCCACAGGCCTGGCTGTTGCTTTTATACTCCTCTGAGAGGCTATCCCTCCCCTCCGTCAGTATCCAAAATGGTATAGCTGTTTGAGAGGGGAATATCCACACGAGACTCCTGCACTACCTGCCTGCCTCTCCTGGCAGTCACCTATCCATCTGTATGGACCTGTGATGTAACTACCTCCCTGTAACTGGTGTCTATCACTCTCTCTGCCCCCTGAATGCACCACAGTGTGTCCAGCTGCTTCTCCAACCGAACAACGCAGTCTGTGAGGAGCTGTAGCCAGTCACACTTCCTGCAGACATAGTTGTCAGGGACACTAGACTGCTCCCTGATCTCCCAGATCTGGCAGGAGGAGCACACCTCTGCCCTAACTGCCATCTCCACCCTTGTACACTGAAAAAAATAGATGAGTCTGATCTGGCCTGTCGTCTTTGCAGTGTGTTTTTTTTGGTTGGAGGAGGTGAGCGGCGGATGGGGGGTACACTACACTAATGTAGTGTTTTGGGTTTAACCACTCCTTAACACCAGTTCCTCAGCAATATTCAGACCAGTCATGGTGCCTGCAGTGCCATCTCTCAGACTTCCACTCAGTGACATCTCTGCTGCCCTGTGATTAGAGATGCACTACAGAAATTCACCAAGGCTCTTTAGACAGCACCTTCCAAACCCATGACCAGTTCCATGTAGAAGGACAAAAGCAGCAGATACATGGGAACCACCTTCAAGTTCCCCTCAAGCCACTCACCATCCTGACTTGGAAATATTTTGCTGTCTCTTCACTGTTGCTGGGTCAGAATCCTGGAATGCCCTCCCTACAGTCTACCTACAGCACATGGACTCTAACGGTTCAAGAAGGTACTCACGCCACCTTCTCAAGGGCAACTAGGGACAGAAAATAAATGCTAGCCAACCAGCAATGACCACGTCCCATGAATAAATTTTTTTTAAAAATACCCCTTCATCTGAGTGGCTTGCTGGAAGTTATTCACAAGGCTGTTATTAGTCAGTAATGTTGCTCGGGGTCTGGAGTCACATATAGGCCAAACTGGGTAAGGAAGGTACATACTGTTCTCTCTTGGTTCTTGATCCTTCTCCCCTTCCACCAAAAGGAACAGTTTCTCCCTTTCTACACATCAGATTCCTCACAATTTTGAACACCCCTATCAAATCTCCTCTGAAGTTTCTCTCCTCCTAGTTGATCAGGCCTACCATTCTCCAATCTTTCTGTGTAACTGAAGTTCTTCATTCTTGGAACAATTCTCATGAATCTTTTCTGCACCTTCTCTCATGCCTTCACAGCTTTCCTAGTGGACCGAGTGGAATGTCCAGAACTAGATGCAATAATCTAGTTGAAGCCATACCAGTGTTTTAGACAGGTTTAAACCTCCTTGCTTTTGTACTCTATACCCATAATGATAAGGCCAAGGATGCTGTCTTCTTCTAAGGTCTGGTGCAGTCTGTTTGCGCTTCTTTGTGGATGGAGGTAGAAAATTGATTCTGAGGGGCAGGGAAAGTATTTTTAAGCTAATATTTTACAATCTCACCAATTTTAAAGATCAATTTGCGGGATTTAAAATGATGGAATGTTTTATTAGAACAGACACACTTGTCACCAAGCGCCTAACAAGAGATTATCAATTTAAAATAACCACCAAAGAATCAAATAGGGAATTGAGGAGAAGCTTCATTAACTAGAATTTAGTGAGAATGCAGAAGTTGCTATCACAGGGCGAGGTTGAAATGAATAGTGTTGATGCGTTAAGGCTGGGAGGAGGATTGAGTGGAGCATGGTCTAGTTAGGTGAAATGGTGTGATTCTGTGCTGTAAACTTTATTTATTTCTATGTCCCTGACTATTCCATATTAGTGCTGAATATTCACTAGCTTGCTTTGTTGCTGATTGCTTTTTCTGTTACAGACATGTCCTGTGAGAGACTCCGTACCACGCTTCGAATCATAGCAAGCACCTTGTTTGCTCTGTTGGTGCTGGGGGCCATTACCTGCACCTATGTGAAGGGATATCAGTTTAGCTACACAGAGAATTACCACCTGTCCTTTGGGATGTATGGAGCCATCCTCGCTCTACATCTTTTTATTCAGAGTCTCTTCGCCTTCTTGGAACACAGGAGGATGAGGAGGGAGAATCGACCCCTCAAATTTACCAAGTCAGTCGCCCTTTGTATTGCTGCTTACCAGGAGGACCCAGATTATCTCAAAAAATGTCTGGCATCAGTGAAGCGGATTGCATATCCCCACCTCAAGGTGGTGATGGTCATTGATGGCAACAGCGAGGAGGACATTTACATGTTGGAGATATTCAATGAGCTCATGGGCTTGGAGAACACTGGCTCTTATGTCTGGAAGAGTAATTACCATGAGAAGGGAACTGGAGAAACTTACATCACCTTCAGTGAGGGCAAGAGGAGGGTGGAGGAAATCGTGACTCAGTCTAAATTCTCTTGCATCATGCAGAAGTGGGGAGGGAAGCGAGAGGTGATGTACACAGCATTCGCCGCTCTTGGGGATTCCGTGGATTATATACAGGTGGGGATGACTCACTGGAGAACGGGCTTGAAGGGAGGCTTTTCCCTTAAATACAGTTGAGGCAAATTTTTATTGGAAATTGATGGAATTTCTCTAGCATTGTTATGTGTTGCTGTTGTTCAACTTCCAGTAATTTCTGGTTTTCCTTCCTTAAATGTCTTATAAAGTGGATGGACAGATGAAATTTAAAATCTGAAGGAGTGGTTCCCAAAGTAAGAGGATTTTGAGAGATTATAGTTTGAGCATCTGCAATGTTCCTGCACACTACCTTTAAAATTCTGGGATGTATACCATCTTATTGCAGCAATTTGTCACCATTGGTACCATTAATTTCTTAGTTACTGTTTATTTTGCTCAATTTATTAATCACAGTCCTTTGGAAACTCTTTTGGCATAGAGGTAGTCTCACTAACTTTAAGCTAGGAAACCTAGGAACAAATCCCACCTGCTTCAAAGGTATGTCATAACAAGCTGGTTAAAATATCTATTAATTTTAGCTTAAAACGCACTCAATGACAGAACATCTACAACTATTTCTTTTATTCACTCGTGGGATGTGGGCGTTGCTGGCTGAGCCAGTATTTCTTGCCCATCCCTAGATGCCCTTGAGAAGGTGGTGGTGAGCTGCCTTCTTGAACCACTCCAGTCCATTTGGTGTAGGTAGACCCACAATGCCGTTAGGGAGGGAATTCCAGGTTCAGAATCTGGGAAACAGAATGTCACAGGTTTCTCTAAATGATGAAATTTCTCCTCATGACAGCTCTAAATTGGTAAACATTTATCCTGAGACTATGGCGGTAATTTTACCAAGACCTTGGAAGCAGCTTTAAAGCCCTGGGAGTGGTCCGAGAAAATTAGAAAAAATGACATTGAACAAGAATGCTGAATTGTTCCCACTTTTTCTGGGGGTGATGTGCTTAAATGCCCAGCAACCTTTCCTAGCAATGAAAAGTGATTTGGCCTTGTTACTGAGCAATTTTAAACAATGTTGTCAGGACAATAGTATTCCACCAATGCTGCATGGGGCTTCACCGTAGTTTCTACAGCTCATCAACTCACATGGCAGCTGCACGGGAAGAGGTCAGAATAGCATGAAAATAACACACACCTGGATGTTTTCATGATCCTCCTCGAGACCAATAACTTTAAAAAATAATTTAATTTCTCAAATTACATTACAAGGACACATCCAATGTGTTAGCCCCTGCTCTGCAGCTGACTCACTACCCCCTGTCTCGCTCGGCTCCAACTTCCAGTGTACTTCGAACATTGGTCTGGAAGACTCAAGCTGAGTGAATCAAACATCCACCACCAAGATTCACTTCAGCGACTCCTTCCTTAAATCTCCAAACATCCCTTCTGTACCCGTTGTGGCTTCCTCTACATCGGGGAAACCAAGCGGAGGCTTGGGGACCGCTTTGCAGAACACCTGCGCTCAGTTCGCAACAAACAACTGCACCTCCCAGTCGCGAACCATTTCAACTCCCCCTCCCATTCCTCAGATGACATGTCCATCCTGGGCCTCCTACAATGCCACAGTGATGCCACCCGAAGGCTGCAGGAACAGCAAATCATATTCAGCCTGGGAACCCTGCAGCCCAATGGCATCAATGTGGATTTCACAAGTTTCAAAATCTCCCCTCCCCCAACCGCATCCCAAAACCAGCCCAGCTCATCTCCACCTCCCTAACCTGTTTTTCCTCTCACCTCAAGCCACACCCCCATCTCCTATCTACTAACATCATCCCGCCCCCTTGACCTGTCCGTCCTCCCTGGACTGACCTATCTCCTCCCTACCCCCCTACCTACACTCACCTTTACTGGCTCCATCCCCGCCTCTTCGACTTGTCTGCCTCCTCTCCACCTATCCTCTCCTCTATCCATCCTCTATCCGCCTCCCCCTCTCTCCCTATTTATTTCAGAACCCTCTTCCCCTCCCCCATTTCTGATGAAGGGTTTAGGCCCGAAACGTCAAGTTTTCCTGCTCCTATGATGCTGCTTGACCTGCTGTGTTCATCCAGCCCCATGCTTGTTATCCCTTCTGTTCTGTTCCCTTCTGAATAGAAAAGATTTTTTTAACAAAATAAAAACCAAAAGAACTGTGGATGCTGTAAATCAGGAACAAAAACAAAGTTGCTGGAAAAGCTCAGCATGTCTGGCAGCATCTGTGAAGGAGAAAACAAAGTTAACATTTCGGGTCCGGTGACCCTTCCTCAGAATTTTTTTACAAATACTGCTTCTCCACAGCAGTATCTGCTTTAGTACCTGCACATTAAGAGTTGCTTTCTCTCTCTGTGTCTCATAAAGTGGTTGCTCCTTTTCTGTGAGATGCTGTATCAAGATGAGAAAATTGTCACATGATATTTCAATTCTGTTTGAGTTTCTTCCCCATTGTAGCCAGATCACACAGATATGTTAGTGTGCTGGGGATGCTTTCAGAATTCTTTGTCTGATCCTAAGGTTAAAGGAGACAGTTTAAACCATAGCCAGCTTGCAAAGTCCAGAGTTCATAGTTTAAATGGGAAAATAGCAACCCTGAGCTCATCCCAACAAAGGCTCTCAGTTCCAAGAGAAACTCCTGGAGACTGATGACACAGAAAGTTCTCCTTGATCCTTCTTCCATATTCATCTCACTCTGATCTCTTTTGTATCATTCACTTGACTGCAACTACTGAAGGCTATCAATGTGTCAATCACATGCCAACTCACCTTCATGCCTCAACCCATTCTGCAGCAAGTGACTGACCTCCTGACTCCCCAGAAGGCTATCTACCAAAGTCAAGGCACAAGTCAGGATGGATCATTTCCCGCTTTCTTGCACGAGTGAAGCATCAATAACACTCAATGAGCTCATTTATATAAACAATTTGAATGAGAATTTAGGGGACATGGTTAGTAAGGTTGTGGATGACACCAAAATTGGTAATAAAGTTAACAGTGAAGAAGGTTTCAAAGAGATCTGATCATTTGGGTCAATGGGCTGAGAAGTGGCAGATTGAGTTTAATTTGGATAAATGTGAGGTATTGCATTTTGGTAAAACAAGCAAGGGCAGGACTTATACAATTAATGGTAGGGCCCTGGGTAGTCTTGTAGAACAGAGAGACCTAAGTGTTCAGGAAATAATTCTTTCAAATTTGTGTCACATGTAGACAGGGCTTTAAGAAAGCAGTTAGCATGCTTGCCTTCATTGCTCAGGCTTTGAGTAAAGGAGTTGGGACGTCATATTGAGGTTGTACAGGACGTTGGTGAGTCCTTTTCTGAAGTACTGTGTATTGTGCTGGTCACCCTGTAATAGGAAGGATATTATTAAACTGGAGAGGGTTCAGAAAAGATTGACCAGGATATTGCTGCGAATAGAAGGTTTGAGTTATAAAGATGGTCTGGATAGGCTGGGACGTTTTTTGCCCTGGAGCGCGGGATGTTGAGGGGTGACCTTATAGAGGTTTATAAAATTATGAGGGGCATAGATAAGGTGAATACCAAGAGTATTTTCCATAGGGTGGGGGAGTTCAAAACTAGGGCATATTTTTTAAGGTGAAAGGAGAAAGATTTAAAAAGGACATGAGGGGCAATGTTTTTACACAGAGGGTGGTTTGTGTATGGAATGAACTCCAAAGGAAGTGATGGATTTGGGTACAGTTACAATGTTTAAAAGACATTTAGATAAACCCATGAATAAAAACGTTTGGAGGGATATGTGCCGAGCACAGGCCAGTGGGACTAGTTTAGTTTGGGATTAGGGTTGGCATGGACTGGTTGAACCAGGGTCTGTCTCCATGCTGTGTGACTCTATGACATTCTACTTATAAAAAGAGACAGAGTGAAAACAAGGAATTATAGACCAATCAGCCTCTTGCTGTGAGTGAGGAAAATGCTATGGATGATTTTAAAAGAATAGCTGAGCATTTGGAAAACAGTGGCAGGATTGGAGAGAGTAAACATGGATTTATGAAAGGGAAGTCATGCTCGACAAATAAGAACAAAGAACAAAGAGTACAGCATAGGAACAGGCCCTTCAGCCTACCAAGCCTGCACCAGTAAATGACGCCTTTCAAAACTAAAATCTCCTTGGATCTGCACTGTCTGTGTCCCTCTATTCCCTGTCTATACATATATCTATTAAGATGCCTCTTAAGCATTTCTTCCACCACCTCGTCTAGCAGCGCATTCCGGGCACTTATACCATCTGTGTAAAAAGCTTGGCTGTACATCTCCTTTAAACTTCCCCGTTTCTACTTTTAACTTATGTCCACTAGTAATTGACATTTCTACCCTGGGAGAAAGACTCTGACTATCCATTCTGTCCATGCCTCTCATAATTTTGTACCTCTCTCAGGACCCCTCAGCCTCCAATGTCCCAGTGAAAACAAACCAGGTTTGTCCAATCTCTCCTCACAGCTAATACCCTCCAAACCAGGCAACATCCTGGGAAACCTTTTCTGTATCCTCTCCAAAGCCTTTACATCCTTCTGGTAGTGTGGTGACCAGACCTGTACACAGTATTCCAAATGTGACCCAACTAAAGCTCTATACAGGTACAACATGACCTGCCAATTTTTATACTATATGCCCCAACCAATGATGGCAAGCATACCATATGTCTTCTTGACCACCTTGTCCATTTGTGTTGCCACTTGTAGGGAACTGTGGACCTGTACACCAAATCCCTCTGTATGTCGATCCATCTAAGCATTCTGCCATTTCCTGTATACTTCCCTCCTGCATTAGACCTTCCCAAGTGCATCACTTCAAATTTGTCCAGATCAACTTCCATCTGCCATTTCTCCACCCAAGTCTCCAGCCTAACCATGTCCGTCTTTATCCTCTGGCAATCCTCCTCACTATCCACAGCTCCCCCAATCTTTATATCAGGCTGCCTAGATTCTCATCAAAATCATTTATATATCATTTACAACAGGATTCTCAGCATTGATCCCTGTGGAGCACCACTGGCCAGACATCTCCAGTCAGAAAAAAACTCTCATTTGCTGCTCTCTGTGATGACCAAGCCAGTTCTGTATCCATCTTACCAGCTCACTGCATGTCCCGTGTGACTTACTTTCTGCCATGAGGGACTTGACAAAGGCCTTGCTAATGTCCATGTAGACTATATCTGCACCTCACCTTCATCTTTATCACTTACTCAGAAAACTCAATCAAGTTTGTGAGACATGGCCTCCACTGCACAAAGCCATGCTGCCTATTGCTAATAAGTCCATGTTTTTTCCAAATGTGAGTAAATCCTATCCCTGAGAATCTTCTCCAAAAACTTCCCTACCACTGATGTAAAGCTTGCTGGCCTGTAATTTCCTGGATTAACCTATGAACCTTTTCTTAGCTTCACTCAGTTTTGAAGAAGAGTCTTGGGACTCAAAACATTAACACTGCTTTCTCCCCACAGATGCTGCTAGATCTGCTGAGTTTTTCCAGCAATTTGACTTTGTTCCGGATTTCCAGCATCCAGTTCTTTGGATTTTTTGTCTATTATGGTCCCTCCCCTAGTTGGACTGTTTACATATTGCTTCAAGCAACTGTCCCGAAAGCACCTAACAAATTTCCCTCCATCCAAGTCCCTAGCACTAAGCAAGTCCTAGTTAATATAGGGGAAGTTAAAATCACCCTTCACAACAACCTATTGTTTTTACATTTTTCCATAATATGTCTACATGTCTGTTGCTTTATTTCCTGCTGGCTGTTGGGAGGCCGTAGTACAATCCCATCGGAGTGATTGCACCCTTCCTAATCCTCAGCCCTCCCCATATGGCCTCACTAGGTGAGCCCTCAAAGTGTCCTCCCTCAGTACAGCTGTGATATTCTCCTTAAGCAGTAATGCAACTCCTTCGACTCTTTTACATCCCTCTCAACTCATGTGAATCATCTAAATCCTGGAATGTTAAGCTGTCAGTCATGTCCCTCTCTCAACCAAGTCTCTGTAAGAGCTACAACATCATAGTTATATGCCTTAATCCAAGCTCGAAGTTCATCTGCCTTACCGGTCACACATATTGCGTTAAAATATATGCACTTCAGACACTTGGAAGATGTAACTTGTAAAGATGATCAGCAGGAACTTTTGGGTTTGGTTTATTTGGACTTTTAGAAGGTTTTCAACAAGTGACACATAAATGTTAGTGTGTAAAATTAAAGTGAATGGCATTAGGGTATAGTATGGAGATGCATAGAAAACTGGTTGGCAGGCAGGAAAGAAAGAATAGGCATAAACTGACCTTTTTTGGAGTGACTAGTGGGGTACAGCAGGGATCAGTGCCAGAACCCTAGCAAACACGAAATATAATATCTGCAAATTTGTGGCTGGCACAAAGCTTAGTTGGAGGGTGAGCTGTGAGGAGGATGCAGAGATGCTTCAGTCTGATTTGGATAAGTTAAGTGAGTGGGTAAATGCTTGGCAGATGCAGAATAATGTGGACAAATGTGAAGCTATCCACTTTGATGGTAAAAAAGAGGAAGGCAGAGTATATTCTGAATGACTATAAATTGAGACAGGGGAATGTGGAATGAGACCTGTGTGTCCTTGTACACCGGTTGTTGCAGGTACGGTAGCCTTCAGAGCAAGAGAATTCAAGTACAGATGCAGGGATGTCTTGCTGGAAATGAACAGGACATTAGTAAAACCACATCTAGAACATTGTATGCAGCTTTGGTCTTCTTCTCTGAAGAAAGTTCTTGCTATGAAGGAATACATCAAAGGTTTATCAGATTGATAGCTAAGATGGCAGGACTCATGTATGAGTAGAGGTTGAATTGATTAGAATTTCATTCAGAGGAGTTCAGAAAAATGAGAGGGGATCTCATAGAAACTTTAAAAAACTCTATATAGTACGAGACTGGGTAGATGCAGATGTTCCTAATGATGTGCTCTTTGGAGAATGGTTGGGCCAAAGGGCCTGTTTCCATACTGTAGGGATTCTATGAATCTCGACTTAAATTGAGTAACAGAACTCATAAACCAGTATCCAAGACAGTGCACACCCTGGAAAGTCCATTTACATCTGATTTGGAACCAATTGCTTAGTAACATCCAAATCAGAGCCAATCAAAATAAATGTCAAGTTAAATGGTCACCTGATTCTATTGGAGGTTGATGCTGGCAGTGATTGCAAAACCAGCCTTTGACAAAATTCATTCTGCACTCCAACCCTTAAGTTTGAGCAAGACCTCGGCCAGACTGAGAATTATACTGGGGAGCCTTTGTAGATTAAGGGTACAACTTCGGTTCTGGTCTCTTATGAGAAGCAGTTGCCACTGATTGCAGTAAAAGGCTTGGGCCCAAGCCTGATGCGGCGAAGTTGGTTGAGAAAGATTCACCTAGATTGTTTCAACATTTTTTGGTTAGAAAATGGCTTCCTGAGTGAAGTCCTATTAAACATCCAGAAGTTTTTCAGGAAGGGCTAGGGACTATCAAAGGAGACAAGGCCTTGCATGTTGACCAGGAAGCAATTCCCTGATTCTGCAAGGCCTGCCCAGTGCCATTAGCCTTGCAGGCAGAAGTATAGGCAGTAATTAGGAGGCTGGAAAGTGAAGGAATCACCAAGCCAGTACAGTTTACAGAATGGCCCCCGTTACCGGTCATATCGATTGTGAAGCCCGGTGGGTCAGTTCACTTTTGTGGAGATTTTAAATAAATGGTAAACTGCTTTTCGCAGCTGGATAAATACCCTGTCCCTCACATAGAGCATTTAGTTGCAAAGCTGGCAGGGGGTGTTTTCCTTCATGAAGCTGCACATGAGCCATGCGTACTTGCAATTGTGGTTAGATGAGGAGTCCCAGAAATGGTTTGTACCAATATATGAATGATATTTGGGGTATTAGCCTGTGCAATTTTTCAGCAGATGATGGAGAACATTTTACAAGGTCTACTGCAAGTCACCATTTATCTACGTGAGATGCTAATAACAGGGAAGACCAATAAAGAGCACTGAGAAAACTCGGACATAGTCCTTGGATGTTTCTGCTAGGTGGGTGTACACTTTAGAGGAGAAAAATGCTGTTCCAGGCACCCCGAGTGACGTACTTGGGCTACAGATTCTACAAGACTGGGTTACGTTCGTTGGAAGATTAAGTTAGGGTAATGACTGGTGCCTGGTTGCCACATCTGTTCTGGAGCTTAGGTCTTTCCTTGGGCTGGTGAATTATTATAGAAAGTTCATATATAACCTGGGCTCCATCCTGGCCCCTTTGCATTTACTCTTAAAAAAAGGGTCAGCCTTGGAAATGGCCATGTAACGAAGCCATGTTCTTCAGGGAAGTGAAGAAATAGCTATCATCCTCTAATGTGTTGGCACACTATGATTCCAAGCAAAGTATCGCCATGTGATGCATCCTCGTATTACATTGGGGTAGTTTTAGCTCATAGGTGGCCCAATTAGAGAAATGCCCAATAGCATATGCATCCTGGATATGCCCAGAGAAGGAAGAGATAGAGAAGGAAGGTTTGGAGGTCATATTTGGATTCAGAAAGTTCCTTTATGGATATAAATTTGTCATAATAACGGGCCACAAACCCCTGCTACTTAAAGAGGACAAGGCAGTGCTGCGCATAGCTTCAGCCGAATTCAGCGATGGGCTATAATATTAAGTGCATATAATTACAAGTTGGAACACCAGAGGCCAAGTAGTGAATGTGGATGCATTCAGCCACCCGCAGCAGCTAGACCACCCATAGTAGCGCCACTGGAAGAGTCTGTAATGGTTTTAAATTTTCTGTACACCCTTCCAGTTACAGCTGACAATATCAGACTTTGAACACAGAAAGATCCCATCCTGGTAAAACTGAAGCAACTGGTGGTGATGGGAGAAACTAAAGGACCATCAAAACTAGAACTGAAACCTTTTTGGACCCAGAGAAACCATATCATAATAGGGAACGGCATATTATTATGTGGAGCAAGAATGATTATCCTGAATAAAGGTCACTACAGATACTGGCTGAACTCCACCAGGGTCACCCAGGGACTTCCAAAATGAAGATGTTGGTGAGAAGTTACATCTGGTGGCCAGGAGTGGATGCAGACATAGCTGTGTTGATGGGGAAGTGCCCACTGTGCCTACAAGGACAAAAATTACCACCAGCAGCTTCATGGGAATGGCTGGATAAACCCTGGACTCGGTTACATGCAGGCCTTTTCATGGGCTGAATATTCTCAGTCATTGTGGATGCCCACTTAAAGTGGCTGGACATGTGTAGAATTAATTTGTCAAACATGGACTCACGGAAAACGTTGATCACAGATAATGGGCCATTGTTTACCAACAGGGAATATGACTATTTCCTAAAGTCGAATGGTATTCAACATATAAGGACAGCTTCCACCATCCAATGGTCTGGCTGAAAGAGCAGTCCAAACTTTGAAGGCAGGCTTAAAGAAACAGCTTGTAGCTTCACCAGATACAAAGCTGTTCTGGTTCCCCTGATGCAACTGCAGGGATAGCTCCAGCAGAGTCGCTAATAGGGAGAAGACTCCACACCAAGTTAAATCTGATCTTCCCAAATCGGTGAGGGGTGCGGGGGAAGCAGCATCAGGAACACCAATACTGGACACAAGACTCCTCGAAGTGAGAGAGGAAGTTTACTTCGGGGATGAAGTTTGATGTAGGAACCATAGGAATGGCCCTGCATGGGTAAGAGGCATGGTTGACGTGAGGTCAGGTCCCCTGATGTGTAAAGTTCGGGTGTGTATGAGTTACAACAAAAAAGAACTGTCCTATGTTCTTGGTCTCAGAGAGGGAGGGATGCAATGATTCTAATGGGGTCAGCAGGTGAACGTCATAGAATATGAGTTTCCTGATTGAGACTATTAATCTGGTCCAATCAGGGGGCTCCAGATGGCAGATATAAGCAGGATTGTTAGACATCCTCTCACCCTGAGAGCTGGCTCTGAGGAAGCTGGATCAATGTCAAAGATGTTCCACATAAATTAAAGGGTGACTTGGCTGGGATACTGGCCTCTGTAGAGTTATTTCAATGTCTATATTGCCTCCTCTATCCTTTTTACTAAAATACACTGCCTCAAATTTCACTCCTGAAACTTCCACCATAAGAGCACATGCACTGCAGTGGTTAAAGAAGGTGGCTTGCCACATTATCACATGAATACTTTAATACTTAGCCAGGACCCAATGTTGGACAAATAGTGCCTGTTTGGAATGCTGTACTCAATAAAGAGAATGTGAACAAACTTGAAAACACTTACAAATGAGCACTGAAATGAACCCGAAGTAATGTGTAACGAAGCCTCTCCGACTCAAACAAACATCTTCCCTTGCTGAAAGTAGAATAAAATCTACGTGGACTTTGCTTGAAAACTCTTGAATCCCACCTCCTGTTGTCACTGTCTCTTGCTGCAACCTCACAAAAATAAATTTACTTGAGAAAGGATGTACTAGCACTGGAGGGGGTGTATAGGAGGTTCACTAGATTGATCCCGGACTTCAGAAGGTTGCCTTATGAGGAGAGATTGAGTAGACTAGAATTGTACTGGAATATGGAAGAATGACAATTATGAAGGGAATAGATAAAATAGAAGCAGGGAGGTTGTTTCCACTGGCGGGTGAAACGAGAACTAGGGGGCATAGCCTCAAAATAAGGGGAAGCAGATTTAGGACTGAGTTGAGGAGGAAAGGGTTCTTCACCGAAAGGGTAATGAATCTGTAGAATTCCCTGCCCAGTGAAGCAGATGAGGCGACCTCATTGAATGTTTTTAATGGAAAGATAGATAGATTTTTTTAACAATAAAGGAATTAAGGGTTATGGTGAGAAAGTGGGTAAGTGGAGCTGAGTCCTTGATCTAATTGAGTGGGGGAGCAGGCTTGATGGACCAGATGGCCTACTCCTGCTCCTGGTTCTTACATCTTTGTGAATGTGAGATAGCATTAAGACATATATAGAAGAGAGCAAAATCCAAATTTTCTAAAACTCAGAAATTGTATGTAAATGCTTAAGAATTTAATGAACTTAATCTGAATCTATGATCTATGGATTTTAATACAAAATGAACAAGACAGGTAACCTTCCATTTTAATTCTGTAAATGAAAGAACCCTGTACTTTGCAATGAATCATAATTATTTGGTTATATAAATGTTCATAAGTGCACAGTTCTTTTATTATTTTGTATCTTATTTCTGTTTTGATTATCATCTGTAACTATATTGTGAATTATTATTTACTTGTCTTATTGATATCATCATCACAATTCAGCACCTGCTGACATGATCATTTTTCAAATAGACAATTATCAAAAATTCGTGATGGAGAATAAACACTGGCGTTCCCCAAAACTCACAAATGAACATAAAAGAAAATCCCAGCACGGCAGTGATTGAGCCCTTGACCTAAAAGTAGCCCTGACATCCAGAATAAAGCAAAGGTGGAAAAATTCTGGCACTATTATGAGTTTGAGATTCACTGGCTGGGAAAAGCAGCCTTTCAGCATTACTGTTAAGCTCTCTCAAAATGTTTTATATTGCAGTGAGGTCATCTCTTGTAAAATCTTTAGAATATAGACCTAGCCTGCTCAGTGTCCCCTCACAGCCAGCAATCTTTTCTCCAGAATCAGTCTCTTAAACTATTGTACAACCTTATCAAAAGCAAGTGCATTCTTCATTAGGCAAAGAGACTGTACACAATACACCAGGTGAGGTCTCTCTAAGCCTAATATAATTGCAGGATGATTTTCTTACACTCACTGTAACTAGCTTGTAATAAAGGCTAACATGGAGCATGAATGCCAGCTGATTTCCTCTCTGCCTAACCCAGGGGTAACTGAAAAGTGACAGGAGCCCAATGGTGGAGGGGCTCAAATGTACCAATCTGCCATCCTCATAGTGATTGTGGCTGGGACCAGAATGGTCAGTGTGGCTTAAAGAGCATACTGTTCTGATGGAAGGCACAGTAGTTTATCTGAGCTGATTAACTATTCTTAATGCTCATCACAGTGTGATTTCAGCTCTCAGAACCAAGTTGGAAATGAATGACTTTCCATCTGGTGTTTCTCCTCAGGTGTGTGATTCAGACACAGTATTGGATCCAGCCTGTACTGCAGAGATGGTGAGAGTTCTGGATGGAGACCCCAGCGTAGGGGCAGTTGGTGGGGATGTGCAGGTTGGTATAAATTCCTGTTAGTGTCTGGACTGTGATTATTTGAGTTGGTTTCTCCATCTGACTGTGAGAAAGTTTTACAATGGGCTAGAAACAAACTCCCTAAAGCTGGGCCGAAGGCTGGAGTTTCTGTGAACCATTGTAGACGGGGTGGGCTGATGGAAAGTCTGGCTAGCTTCCCATGTGGGAGAGGGCTGGTTAACGCCATGCTTCACTGGGAATTACTTACATTGAACAACAGTGAAAGATACTAACAGCCCAACATTTCCTCACTAAACTCTCTTTCCTAGATTTCAGCTGTTCTCTAACTCAGTGAGATTGCACTCATTTTGTTTTACTCCAGGAACTTGAGATGACATGGCTTGGAGACAGGGAAACAAATTTTGATGATGGGCTTGGTAAGAGTACTCCAAAGCCATTATTTCTGAAATTCCTCTAGGTTTATCCTCAGTCCCTCTCTGCAAATAGGACAACAGCTTCCACATTACATCAACATCCAGAACTACCTCTCCACCACTTTTGTATTGTCTAACTCCCAGTCTGACATCCAGCTGATGAGCCATAACTTTAATGGAAAGAGGGAAATCAAACTCAAGGAATTCTCTCCTTAAACCTCATCAACAAACTTTCCTCTTTTAAAACCAACCTTCTGGTTATTCTGTTAACATCTCCTCCTTCAGGTTTTTTAAAATTTAATCCTTCATGGGATATTAACACTGCAGGCAACCTTAATTGGCCTTGAGAAGTGTTGGTGGTGAGTCATCTTATTCAACCACTGCAGTCCATCTGGTTTGAATTTTCTGCAGTGGTGTGGTACAATCGAGTGGCCTTTTTAGAGGGCAGTGAAGAGACAAGCACATTCCCGTGAGTCTGGAATTACCTGCAGCCCAGTCAAGTAAGGATGCCACAATGACAATCAATGATAATTTATTGGTCATTATTACTGAACCAGGTTTCAATTGCAAATTTTTAATTAACTGAATTGCCATGGTGGAATTTGAACCTGTGTCCCCTGCCTGAAATCTAGAAATGTACCTCTTTCTTGAATATATTCAATGATTTGGCCTCCACAACCTTCTGTGCTAGAAAATTCTACAAGTTCTCTACTCTTTGAGTGAAGTTTTTCCTCATCTCAGTCCTTAATGGTCCACCCCATATTCTAACACTGTGCCCCCCGATGCTAGACTCCCCAGCCAGGTAAAACATTCTCCCTAAATCTAATGTGTCCAGCCCTGTTACAAATTTATGTTTCAAAGACATCTTCTGTCAAACTTTTAGACTCTAGTGAATATTAGTTGATAGGGTTTTGGAGTAGATCTGTAGCTCAGGTTGTGGGTGTTGAGGTTGGTTGGCTCGCCGAGCTGGTTTGTTGTTTTGCAGATGTTTCGTTACCGTGCTTGGTAACATCCTCAGTGCAGCACTGAGGGCATTACCAAACATAGTAAAGAAACGTCTGCAAAACAACAAACCACCTCAGCGAACCAACCAACCTCAAGAATATTAGTCTAGTCAAACCAATCTCTCCTCATAGGACAGTCCTACCATCCCTGGTATCAGCCTAGTAAACCTCCACTTCATAACCTCTATGGCAAGTATGTCCTTTCTTAGATAGTGAGAGCAAAACTAAATATATTGCTCCAGGTGTAGTGTTACCAAGGCCCAGTATAACTGCAGTAAGACATCCCTACTTCTGAACTCATATCCTCTTACAGTGAAGGCCAGTCTACCATTTGCCTTTCTAGTTGCTTGCTGCACCTGACTATTGACTTTCATTAACTGGTGTATAAGGACAACCAGATCCCTTTGCATATGTATACTTCCCAATATATCACCATTTAAATAATACTTCTTGATTCTGTTTTTCACACTAAAGTTTATAACTTTACATTTAGCTATATTATATTGCATCTCCCATGTTTTTGCCCACACACTCAACTTGTATAAATCATCTCGAAGTCTTCTTGCCCCTTCCTCACAATTTACAATCCCTTCCAGTTCTGTGTCATCAGCAAACATGGAAATGTTGCATTTGGTTAGCTAATCCAGGTAATTAATATATATTTTGAATAGCTGGGATCCAAGCACTGGCCCTTGCCACATCCCACCAGTCACTGCCTACGACTTGGAAAAAGACCATTTATTCCCACTCTCTGTTTACCATGTCAACCAAATCTCGATCTTTGACAATATATTACCCTCAACCCATTTGTTTTAACTTTGCCTACTAATCTGTATGAGGGACCTTATCAAAAGCCTTCTAAAAATCTAAATACATCACATTCACTGGTTCTCCTTTATCTGCTTTTCTGGTTGTATCCTCAAAAAACTTCAGTAGATTCGTTAGGCATGATTTGTCCTCCATAAATCTATGCCGGCTTTGTCAAATGCTTTAATCCTAATGCCTTTCCAAATGTTCCATTATCACGTCTTTTATAGTAGTCTCTAACATTTTTCCCACTGCTGATGTTGCAGTAACTGGTCTGTAATTCTCTGTGGTTTGTCTCTCTTTATAAATTGTGGGCTTGCATTTTCCATCCTCCTATCTATAAGAATTGCACCAGAGTTTATAGAATTTTGGAAGATGACCACAAATGCATCCAATATTTCCAGGGTCACTTCCTTTAATAGTCTGAGATGTAGATTATTAGGCCTGGTGATTTGTCAGCCTTTAACCCCATTAATTTCCCCAGCACCGTTTTCTCTTTTCTACTCATTTCCTTTAATTCCACACTTTCACCAACGTTCCCTTACGTTTCTGGTAGGTTATTTGTTCCATCTTTTGTGAAGACTGAACCAAAGTATGTGTCCAATTTTTCTGCCATTTCTTTGCTCCCCATTATTACTTCCCTGGCTTCTGACTGTTTAGAGCATAGTCTTCCCAGGGCTCTTGTGGGCTGGTGATAATGTCCCTATCTGTGGTTCAGAAAGCCTTGATATAAGTCCCACCTGCTCCAAACATGAGTAATAACATCTCCGAAAAGGCCGATTAAAAATATCTACCTAGTCTTCTCCTCATACTCCATTAACCAGTCCCTCCAGTTTTCAAAAGTCTCCTCCTTGGTGACCAATTCATCAGTCTCTCCCTAATATCCATTGTTATTAACCATCTCCTCTCAGTGTTGTCCCCATTAATTTCTCCATCCTGCCATCCCCAAATAGCTGTTATCCTTTCAATGCTCTTTGCTGGGACTTGGGGCCTTGCGAGCCAGTGCAGTATAACCCTTGTCTCCCATGTCTGTCTGCAGATCCTAAACCTGTATGACTCATGGATCTCCTTCCTGAGCAGTGTCCGTTACTGGATGGCCTTTAATGTGGAGCGGGCTTGTCAATCCTACTTTGGATGTGTGCAGTGCATAAGTGGACCATTGGGCATGTATCGCAACCCTCTGCTGCGGCTTTTCCTGTGTGACTGGTACAACCAGCAGTTTTTGGGCTCCAAGTGCAGCTTTGGAGATGACCGACACCTCACCAACCGAGTACTGGGCCTCGGCTTCAAGACAAAGTATACAGCCCGCTCCCGCTGCCTGACTGAGACGCCAAGCCGCTATCTTCGCTGGCTCAACCAACAGACCCGCTGGAGTAAATCCTACTTTCGTGAGTGGCTGTACGGTGCACTCTGGTTCCATAAGCATCACCCTTGGATGACATATGAGGCTGTCGTCAGTGGTTTCTTTCCCTTCTTCCTGACGGGCACTGTGCTGCACCTCTTCTACAGGGGACGGCTGTGGAACATCCTACTGTTTCTGCTAGCTGTCCAAGGGGTGGGGGTGCTGAAGGCCGGTTTTGCCTGCCTGCTCCGGGGATCTGCACAAATGCTCTTCCTGTCCCTCTACTCACTGTTGTATATGACCAGTCTCTTGCCCGCCAAGCTCTTTGCCCTGCTCACCATCAACCGGCCTGGCTGGGGAACATCAGGCCGCCGCAAGCTTGTTGTTAACCTTGTGGGCCTGCTGCCTGTATCTGTCTGGTGTGCAGTTTTATCTGGGGGTCTGGGTTACACTATTTACCGGGAGAGCCAGCAGCCATTACCTGACACTGAGTGGCCTTTCCTCATTATTGGCTCCACTATATATGCCTGTTACTGGCTACTGCTGCTTGGCCTCTATCTGGGTATCGTAGCCAAGCCATGTGGCCACAAGCGGGAGCACTGTGAACTAGCCTTCCTGGAGGCCTAAAGCCCAGGCCCTGCTGTCACACAGCCGCACAGGGACTGCCCACTCCACGGCACTACCTGCACATGTGCCACTCATGAGGGCTGTTGATACCGTCAAAGCCGCAGGTGCCTGAGATGAGTCCAGGAGCAATATTTTAATTCCAATTTGGTAATTTTTACTTGTTTAATAAACAATAACAGTAAATGTTTAAAAGATTGCATGGAGCAATATTTTCACAGCAAGTAGTTGTTTGGTAGTACAGGACTTGAGTAGTGCTGAAAAAAGGTACATTTTGTCAAAGCTTTTTATCTTCCACTCATCACAATATTGTGTGAGAGCAAATTCTGATTGGCAAGTGAACCCTGATTGGTAGAGGCATTGCTAAGGAACTGTCAAATGAGCTCCCTTTCCATGGGATACTTGCTGAGAAATCAGCCAAAGGCTTCTCTCCTACTGTCCATTGCAAACCTATCTTCATTAGACAGTTTACATATTGAGTTCCACATAAGATTGGCCTTATAAATGGAACTTGAGCCATTTGCTCACCGTGAAAACTTGATGCTGAAATGGGAAGACATGCTGAAAGATAATGGTTATCTTAAATTGATCATTTTTTGCTGAATATTGTGAAAACTCAACAACAGCCTAGGCCTTCACTTTTGGTCCTGAAAAGTAGCCAGTCTACCTCAGATTACCCAAAGGGTAAGGTATCTGAACTGTTTGAGGAACAGTTGAAGCTACCTGTTTCATGCTGTTACAATGCAGTAGCAACAAGTGGTGTTCAGCACTAACAGGATGCTGCTGTCCAGCCAAAAAGACGCTCTGCCTATCACATGAATTAATAATGTGGTATAACAATTTTAGGGCCAGTGTGATGCCACATGTGTAAGACGTACATCCCAAAAATTAGTGGATCATATAAAACAACATATCACTTCAGCTGTTCACTACAAGCAAGGTATAATTGTACCTAACTGACCCGTGCTTGCAAAACTCACACACAGTTTCCAACATTCAATGTGATTTGTCAACTGGACTGCATTTGCTGAATAAAATTATGCTGACAACTGTTTTAGGATCGTCAGCTGGACTCAGTGAGGCATACATGAGTGCAGAGGCAACATACATTAATACACAGTATAAATGTTGGTTTTCTCCTTAAATTGGTATTCTTGTGAATTGTCCTGTTGAGTGTAAGACAAAAAGCTTCGACAAAATATGTCCATTTTCAGCAATAGTCCATTTCCAGAGCAGTTGGAGGAAGCTTGCATGAACACCCTAAGATGGCATATGGGTGAGTGTTAGCACTGTTTGGTGGGATATGGGTGTGTTAACCCCTCAGAGTGGGATGAATATTTTGTGTTAGTATGAATTAGGTGCTGCTATTCACAGCCAAACAACAGCACATCTTTTAATCCATTGTTAGAACCTATTTGCCTTTTTATATTGAACTTCAGCCTGGTTTTGCTGAGGTTACCACAGGCCGCAACACAGAAATTAGAAACACTTACATTTCAGAGGAAACAAACTGCTCTTGTTTACAATATTGCTCTGTTTTTCTAAAATGTAACTTATTTTATTTTTATATGAATGTTTGCCAGAATCTGTATTTAATAAAGCACTTCAGAATCACTTACTGCAGGTGATTGGATTTTAACTGAAAACGCTGTCCAACATTTGCAGTGAAAATCCATGGTGATGCTTGTAAAGCGATTATACATAAGTGCACGCTGGGGAAACAGTAATTGTAATTCCTGCCCTGTAATCAAAACCTCTATTTATTTTTTACAATTGATTTGGGGTTTTAAATTCTTACGTTTTATATTAACTTTTATCAAAATAAAGATTTAATACCTGAACCTTATTGTTGGTTTGTCCAAGCCAATCCAATTATCAAATATGAACTGATACAAGAAGCAAAAACTCTGGAACAATCAGCAGGTCAGGCAGCATATGTGGGGCAAGATAAAGCATTAATATCCAGAATTTCCTGGACAATTTCATCATTATAACGTCTACATTGTAGAGTCTGATCAAATCCCAGAATTTTTAGGATCTAAAGAGGTGGCTCATGAAGTAATCCAGAATCATGCAGAACAGAAGAGGCGCTTTGGCCCATCAAGTCTGTTGCAATAAAAGACTACTCTACATCTACACATTCACTTTTCAGCACTTGACCCATAATCTTAAATGTTATGACAATGCAAGTGCCCACTCAAGTTCTCGCCCTGGATCAAAAAGGGAGAGAGGAAAAACACAGATAATACAGGCTGATTAGCCTAATACCTATTGTCGGGATCGATTATTAAGGAGGCTATAGCACCACTGTTGGAAAATCATTACCTATATAAGCAGAGACAGCATGGTTTCATGAAATTGTGGTTATATCTGACTTATTTATTGGAGTTTTTCAAAGAAATCGCAGCCAGGATGGATAGGTGGAACTAGTAGATGTGTTGTATTTGAACTTACAGAAGGCATTCAACAAGGTACCCCACAAAAGGTTAACTCACAAGATAAAAGCTCAAGGTTTTGGAGGTAGTATATTGGCATGGATAGAGAATTGGCTAATGGGCAGGAAACAAGTGGTTGGTGATTAGGGGTTCTTTCTAGGTTGGGAACCTGCAACTAGTAGGCTTCCACAGGGATCAGGTGGAAAGACAAACTGCAAAAGGGGTGCAAATAGTTTACACAGAGGTATTGATAGCTTAAGTATGAAGAACAATACAGCACATGAACAGGCCCTTCGGCCCACCAAGCCTGCACTGACATTTTACACCTTTCTAAACCAACGCATTTTATTTCTACATTGCCCATATCCCTCTATTCCCTAACTATTCACATATCTGTCAAGATGCCTCTCAAACATTGCTATGTATCTCCTATCACCTCCTTAGCAGCACATTTTAGGCACTTACGACCCTCTGTGTAAAACGTTTGCCTCTCACATCTTTATACTTACTCCCTTTCATCTTAAACCTATGTCATTTCGTAATTCACATTTCTACCCTGTAAAAAGACTGACTACCCATGCCTCTCATAATTTTGTAAGCTTCTAGTAAGTGTACCCTCAGCCTCCGATGTTTAAGTGAAAACCAATCAGGTTTGTCCACTCTCTCCTTGTAGCTAATACCTTTCAAACCAAGCAATATCCTGGTAAATGGTTTCTGTACCCTCTCCAAAGCCTCCACACCCTTCTGGTAGTGTGACAACCAGAACTGTATGCAATATTCCATCTGTGGCCTAACTAAATTCAGGTGTGAATTATGCAATAGATGGCAGAACTCCTAGAAGCATTGACATACAGAAGGATCTGGCCATACAGGTCCACAGATCTCTGAAAGTGGCAGCACAGGTGGATAAGGTGCTCAAGAAGGTATACAGCATGCTAGCCTTCATCAGCCGGGACATCAAATATAAAAGATTGCAAGTTATGTTACAGCTGTACAAAACTTTAGTTAGGCGATATTTGGAATATTGCGTGCAGTTCTGGTTGCCACACTACTAAAAGGATGTGGACCAGTTGCCATACCAGGCTGATATACACCCAGACAGTATGCTTTCAATGGTGCATCTGTTGGTGAGGGTCCTTCTGGACATCCAAATTTCCTGAGCTGCCTGAGGAAGAAGAGGCGTTGTTGTGCCATCTTGATCGTCACACTTACATGGGAAGTCCAAGACAGGTCATCAGTTATTGTTACCCTGAGGGACTTGACGCTCTCAACCCCCTCAGCCTCTGCTCCATTGATGTAGATGGGGGCACGTTCTCCTCTTTTCTTTCTGAAGTCAGTGATCAGTTCTTTTGTTTCACTGACATTAAGAGAGATGTTGTTATCATCGCACCATGCCACCAAGCCCTCTAATTCCTTTCTGTATTCTGATTCATCATTGTTTGATATCTGTCCTATCACAGTGGTGTTGTCAGCAATCTCATAGATCTGGCCACTGACTTCAGAAAGAAAGGAAGAGAACACACCCCACCTACATTAATGGAACTGTGGTTGAAAGGGTAGCGAGTGTCAAGTTCCTCGAAGTGACAATAACTGACAACCTGCCTGGAATTCCCACGTAGATGTGACAGTCAAGAAGGCACAACAACGCCTCTTCTTCCTCAGGCGGCTTAGGAAATTTGGCATGTCCATAAGGTCCCTCACCCAACTTCTACAGATGCACCACTGAAAGCATACTGTGTTGAATGGCTTGGTATGGTAACTGCTCTGCCCAGGACTGTAAGAAACTACAGAAGATGGTGTGCACAGCCCAGACCATCATGGAAGCCAACTTTCCATCCATGTACTCCATTTATACAGCTTGCTTCCATGGAAAGGCTGCCAACATCATCAAAGACCCATCGAACCATGGTAATGATCTCCTACAACCTCTTGCGTTAGGCAGAAGGTACAGAAGCCTGAACACACATATGAGCAGGTTCAGGAACAGCTTCTTCCCAGCCATTATTAGACTGGTGAATGAACTCTCTAGCCTCAAATAATGCTGATCTTGCTAATATTGATCTTGATTGCACACCCTGTGCAATGTAGTCTGTATGCCTCTGTCTAATTCTTTGTGATCTGTACATCCTTGCTTCTATGATCTGCTTGTAAACAAAGCTTTTCACTGTACTTCAGTACACGTGACAATAAATCAATTAATCAGATGGTGTTCATTCATAATTTGCTTGCACAGTCGTAGGTATACAGGGAGTACAGTAGGGGTCTGAGAATGCATCCTTGGGGGCCTCCATTGTTGAGGGTTATCACAGAGGAAGTGCAGTTGTCTATCTTCACTGATTGTGGTCTACGGGTCAGGAAGCTGAGGATCCTGTTGCAGAGGGTGGAACTGAGACCTAGGTCTCAGAGTTTTGAGATTTGTTTGGAAGGGATTATGGTGTTGAAGGCAGAGCCGTCGTCAATGAATAGCTGTCTGACATTGATGTCCTTGTTGTCCAGATGTTCCAAGGATGAGTGCAGGGCTGATGAAATAGCATTCGCTGTGGACATATTACGTTGGTAGGCAAATTGCAGGGGATTGAGGCAGGCTGGGAGACTGGAGTTGATGTGGACCATGACCAGTCTCTCAAAGCACTTCATGATTATGGAGGTCAGAGCCACTGGGCAGTAGTCATTAAGGCCTGTTGTATGTGCTTTCTTTGGTGCGCGACGGTGGTCTTCTAAAAGCAGGTAGGGACTTCAGCTTGTAGGAGGGAGAGGTAATCAAGAAGTCTAATAGAATGTTGGCCCTTATTTCAAGGGGATTGGAGTATAAGAGTAGGGAAGTTTCACTGCAACTGTCCAAGGTGCTGGTGAGACCACATCTGGAGTACTGGGAGCAGTTTTGCTTCTCTTATTTAAGATATTCTTTCATTGGAGGCAGTTCAGAGAAAGTTCACTAGGATGATTCCTGTTATGCAGGGATTGTCTTATGAGCAAAGGTTAAACAGGTTGGCACTCTACCAAGTGGAGTTTAGAAGAATGGGACTTGATCTCATTGAAAAATATAGAATTCTTAAGGGGCTTGAGAGGGTAAATGCTAAGAGGACCATAGTCTCAGAATAAAGATGTGCCAATTTAAGACTGAGAGGAGGAGGAATTTCTTCTTTCAGCGTGTTGTGCATCTTTGCAGCTCCTTGCCTTTGGAGCGCTTTGGGGGCAGAGTCCTTGTGTGTGTTGATGGTTGAGGTAGATAGATTCTTGATCAGCAGAGGAATCAAGGATTGTTGGGAAAAGGCAGAACGTGGATGTCCTTCAATAGTTTCTCTCTCACTTGTGTGAGACTGTTTTATCTCTACCACTGTTCTTGAAAAGTGGAACAACATTGGCTGTCTTCTAATCAATGGGAAGGCAAATGGTGAGGATGACACAGAGTCTATAGAGGGATATAGTCAGGTTAAGTGAATGGGCAAAAATTTGTTTTTAGTTTGGCCCACACCCCTGCTCTTTCCCAATAACCTTGCAATTTTTCCACTTCCTACAGCATCGAATTGTATTTAAAAGACCCTATTGTATCTGCCTCCACCTCACTTTCAGGCAGCACAGTCCCGAGAATTACTCACTGCATAAACAAATACTCCCATTGTCGCTTCTCAATCAAAACCCAGGAAAAGTTTGAATAAATTTATCAAACCTCATTTCTCCCTTCTCAGGAGAACAATCAGAGCATCTCCAGTCTCTCAACATAAGTAAAGCCTGTTACCTCTTGCATCACTTCAGTAAATCATTTTTACACCTTCTGATTTAAAATGCAGTGCCCTGAATTCAACGCATTATTCCAGCTCAGGCCTCACAATGTTTTGGAAAGGATTAGACTCATGTCCTTGCTTTCATTTTGGAAGGTCGAATTTGAATGCAGAATACAGAGTTAATGGCAGGATTCTCGGCAGTGTGGACGAACAGAGGGATCTTGGGATCCATGTCCATAGATCCCTCAAAGTTGTGTCCCAAGTTGATAGGGTTGTAAAGAAGGCATATGGTGGGTTGGCTTTCATTGGCAGGGGAATTGAGTTTAAGAGCCATGCTACAGCTCTATAAAACTCTGGTTAGACCACACTTGGAATATTGTGTTCAGTTCTGGTCACTTCATTACAGGAAAGATGTGGAAGCTTTAGAAAGGGTGCAGAGGAGATTTACCAGGATGCAGCCTGGACTGGAGGGCAGGTCTTATGAGGACAGGTTGAAGGAGCTAGGCTTTTTTTATTGGAGTGAAGAAGGATGAGAGGTGACTTGATAGAGGTGTACAAGATGATGAGAGGCATAGATAGAGTGGAGAGTCAGACACTTTTTCCCAGGGCAGAAATGACTATTACGAGGGGGCATAATTTTAAGGTGATTGGAGGAAGGTATAGGGGAGATGTCAGAGGTAGGTTCTTCACACAGAGAGTGGTGGGCGTGTGGAATGCGCTGCCGGCAGTGGTAGTGGAGTAAGATACTTTAGAGACTTTTAAGCGACTTTTGGATAGGCACATGGAGGATAGTAAAATGTAGGGTATGCAGGGTAGATTGATCTTAGTTGGATAATAGGTCGGCACATCGTGGGCTGAAGGGCCTGTACTGTGCTGTACTGTTCTATGTTCATACTTTGTGCTTCTGTTCACAAAGCCAAGGATCCTGCAGACTTTTTAACAGCTTTCTCAACTTGTACTAAGATGCAGGAATGTTCCTACAACTGATTCCTGGATGTGGGGATTAAGTGATGGTAAGTCAGTTAACTGTCAACAAGTCAAACATGTTTAGTTCTTTCATGCACTATGGTCACTGCTAGGAAGGCTGATTCAGACGGCAGGTAAGAGTCAATCACAATGCTGCAGGTCTAGAGTCACACATGGAGGTCAGAGCAAGTAAGGATGGCAGATTTGGATTCCTAAGTGAACCAGATGGGTTTTTACAACAATCTACAAGAATTGTTGTAGTTGCCATTTCAGAGATTAGTTTTCAATTCTTGTTTTATAAAATGTTTTGAATTGAATTGAATTAATTAATTGCTACCATGATGGGATTTCAACCCATGTTTCCACAGCATTAGCCTGGTCTTCTGGATTACTAATTTAGTGACATTACCACAATATCAGCATCTCCCTGGCATAGGATAATTTTTTTTTGAAGATCACAAAGCACAAATATTATTTTATATTGTCACCCAAGATCATGCTGTAAATTCTATTTGTTGGGTAGATGCCAGGATTGCAACTATACTGAAAACAGCTTAGCTAAGGACACAGCTTGTTCTGGAGCAAACATCCTCAGTGTTACCAGGATGACCGTAATGTTTGCTGCATCCAATGCATTATCACTTCAAGACATCAAGTTCAGCAAAAGAAGTCGTTTGAAAATGAGCATCTATGATGTCAGGTCCACCCAGCACAGCTTACAGTGTGAAGCTCATGCTATTGCGTACGACGTAAGGCAACACAGGTTATATATTTTCATTTGCTATATTGCTGGAATGAGTGAATATCCTTAAAAATATTTCCTCTCCTTACAGGTCTTCAAATTACAAAAAAAAAAGCTTCAGGTTTCTTATGAATATACAGCAAACTTTGTTTGAACCAGCACCTAACGAACCAGCACTCTCAATAAACTGGCAAAAATTATATCCCCGAAATAAGAACATAAGAACTAGGAGCAGGAGTAGGCCATCTGGCCCCTCGAGCCTGCCCTGCCATTTAATAAGGTCATGGCTGATCTTTTTGAGACTCATCTCCACTTACCCGCCCATTCACTATAACCCTTAATTCCTTTACTGTTCAAAAATTTATCTAGCCTTGCCTTAAAAACATTCAGTGAGGTAGCTTCAACCACTTCACTGGGCAGGGAATTTCACAGATTCACAACCCTTTGGGTGAAGAAGTTCCTCCTGATCTCAGTCCTACATCTGCTTGCCTTTATTTTGAAGCGATGCCCTCTAGTCCTAGTTTCACCTCCTAGCGGAAACAACCTTCCTGCCTCCACTTTATCTATTCCCTTCATAATCTTATATGTTTCTATAAGATCTCCCCTCATTCTTCTGAATTCCAATGAGTGTAATCCCAGTCTACTCAGTCCCTCTCCTCATAATCCAACCCTCTCAACTCTGGAATCAACCGAGTGAATCTCCTGTGCACCCCTTCCAGTGCTAGTATATCTCTTCTCAAGTAAGGAGACCAAAACTGCACACAGTACTCCAGGTGTGGCCTCACCAGGACCCTATACAGCTGCAGCATAGCCTCCCTGTTTTTGAACTCCATCCCTTGAGCAGTGGCGGACAAAATTCCATTTGCCTTTTTAATTACCTGCTGCACCTGCAATCCCACCTTCAGCGATTCATGTACAAGGACACCCAAGTCCCTTTGCAGAGCAGCGTGCTGCAATTTTTTTACCATTTAAAACATAGTCCATTTTGCTGTTATTCCTACCAAAATGGATGACCTCACACTTATCAACATTATGCTCCATCTGCCAGACCTTTGCCCACTCACTTAGACTATCTATATCCCTCTGCAGACTTTCAGTGTCTTCTGCACACTTTGCTCTACCACTCACCTTAGTGTCATCTGCAAATTTTGACCCACCACACTTAGTACCCAACTCCAAATCATCTATGTAAATTGTAAACAATTTAGGTCCCAACACTGATCCCTGAGGCACACCACTAGCCACTGGCCGCCAACCAGAAAAACACCCATTTACCCCTACTCTTTGCTTTCTACTGGTCAACCAATCCTCTATCCATGCCAATACATTACCTGTAATACCGTGCAACTTTATCTTACGTAGTAGCCTTTGGTGTGGCACCTTGTCAAGTGCCTTCTGGAAATCCAGAAACACCACATCCACGGGTTCCCCATTGTCCATCATGCAAGTAACGTCCTCAAAGAATTCCACCAAATTAGTTATATGTGATCTACCCTTCATGAGCCCATGCTGGGTGTTCCCAATGGGACAATTTATATCCAGATGTCTTGCTATTTCTTCCTTAATGATAGATTCAAGCATTTTCCCCACTACTGAAGTTAAGCTAACTGGCCTATGGCTACCTGCTTTTGTCTACTTCCTTTTTTTAAACAGTGGTGTCACATTGGCTGTTTTCCAATCTGCGGGAATCACCCCAGAGTCCAGTGAATTTGGTTAAATAATTACAAGTGCATTTGCTATTTCCCCCATGACCTCTTTTAGTACTCTGGAATGCATTTCATCAGGGCCAGGAGACTTGTCTACCTTTAGCCCCATTAGCTTGCCCAGCACTGCCTCCTTAGTGATAATGATAGTTCCTAGGTCCTCGCCTGCTATAACCTTCTTGCCATTAGTTTTCGGCATGTTATTTGTGTCTTCCACTGTGAAGACCAACACAAAATAACTGTTTAATGTCTCGGCTATTTCCTCATTCCTAGTTATTAAAATGGCCTTCTCATCCTCTAAAGGACCAATGTTTACCTTCGCCACTCTTTTACGATTTACATATTTATAGAAACTTTTGCTGCCTGTTTTTATATTCTGAGTTAGTTTACTCTCATAATCTATCTAACTTTTCTTTATGACTTTTTTTGTGGCTTTCTGTTGGCCTTTAAAGATTTCCCAGTCTACTAGTTTCCCACTACTCATTGCTTTTTTGTATGTGTTTTTTTAAATCTGATACTTTCCTTTATTTCCTTAGACATCCATGGCTGGCTGTTTCTTTTCCTACAGTTCTTCCTTATCACTGGAACATACTTCTGCTGAGCACTGTGAAAAATCGTTTTGAAAGTCCTGCACTGTTCCTCAATTGACCCACCATAAAGTTTTGCTCCCATTCTACCTTAGCTAACTCCTTCCTCATTCCTTCATAGTCTCCTTTGTTTAAGCACAGGACATAGGTACTGGATTTAACCTTCTCACGCTCCATCTGTATTTTAAATTCGACCATACTGCGATCGCTCCTTCCGAGAGGATCCCTAACTGTGAGATCATTAATTATTCCTGTCTCATTACACAGGACTAGATCTAGGATAGCTTGCTCCCTCGTAGGTTCCATTACATATTGTTCAAGGGAATTATCGCGGATGCATTCTATGAACCCCTCCTCAAGGCTGCCATGACCGACCTGGTTTGACCAATCAACATGTAGATTAAAATCCCCCATGAGAATTGCTGTACATTTTTACATGCATTAGCTATTTCTACGTTTATTGCCCGCCCCACCACGATGTCATTATTTGGTGGCCTATAGACCACACCTATCAGTGACTTCTTCTCCCTGCTATTCCTAATTTCCACCCAAATGGATTCAACGTTTTGTTCAGCAGAACCTATATCATCTCTCACTACTGCCCTGATATTATCCTTAAAAATCAGAGCAACACCACTGCCCTT
This sequence comes from Ginglymostoma cirratum, assembly GCA_024137785.1. Classification (NCBI taxonomy): domain Eukaryota; kingdom Metazoa; phylum Chordata; class Chondrichthyes; order Orectolobiformes; family Ginglymostomatidae; genus Ginglymostoma; species Ginglymostoma cirratum. The sequence continues at coordinate 435,570 of JAHRHZ010000223.1, read as the reverse complement.
ACTTTCCTGTCTGTCCTTCTGAACAGTTTAATACCCCTGGATATTTAACTCCCAGTCATGACCATCCTGCAACCATGTCTCTGTAATGGCCACTAAGTCATACCCATTTGCCATGATTTGCACCGTCAACTCATCCACCTTGTTTCAAATGCTCCAAGCATTCAGACAAAGTGCCCTTATGCCAGTTTTTGCACCTTCTTTTTGGGTCCTATTACCTCCATTACTAACACCTCTTGAGTTCTCCTTCCCTTTAATTTTTTTCCTAATTTCCAATAGCAGAAATAGCAGAACTTTACTGTATTATCATAATCTCCACAATATCTGAGTAGCAAGTTGAAGGATGCGAGTGAGATGGCTCTCTGCTTCTAAGTTTTATTTATTATCTAAGTGATTCATGCTGTAAATAAAGTAGAACAGGGATATGTATACCCCCCGCATTACATTTCTATTTGTCAGTGTTTTTACATTGATTACGTGGACCTCTTGATCAACCAGAATATTCAATCAACCGGTACACTCCTGGTCTCAAAGGTGCCAATTAATAAAATGTTTGCTATATTACTAATGAGAAAGTAAAACTAAAACAGGAAATTGTTATTTATATATAATAAAAATATTAACAAGTTTGCAATTGAATCTGCATTAAACACAGATTCATCTCTTAAGGATCTATTTTGAGGTAAAGTCTCATAACAACATGCCACAAAAATTCTGTGAACATCACAAACATGAGCAACATCACTTGACATCCGGTATTCAGTGACCTCACGACATGAAGATCTGCTACTGAGGAAGAGTCCTGTCAAGTGCAAACAGCATCAATGAACATGCTCCGACTACAGCTTTTTAGGTACATTAGTGATAATGGGTTTTGGACGGGTTTTGAAAATGATCTTTTTCTTGATGATCGAGGTGACCAGGTAGTGACATGAATTGCTTTCTTCACTCACTTCTTGTTCGGCCTCTTCCGTTTGCATCAGTCTCTCATTTCCTGCCCTTGTACCAGTCTGTTTCACTAGCACTACAAATGGTCTTTCCAAGCGGGTGACTTTACCATAAAGGATGTGGTGACCAACTATAAGTATTGGGACTCCCTGGGAATGGGAAAGAGGAAAATAAATGTATCAGAAATTACTCAATTCAGAAAGTACCAGAGTAAGACAGTTTTATTAACTCTCAATATCAAGTACAGTTAGATATAGCCCCATAGCAAAGATGGAAACAAACAAACAGGAACATTCGGGGCAATTGCCAAACATAGTCAGGCACGGCACTGAACTACACACACTTAGTAAGGACAGAGTAATTAAGCACTCAGAGAAGTTTTTTTTTGCATCTGTTCACAGGACTATGGGTGCCCTGGCAAGGTAGAGGAATAAGGATGTCTTGCTTCAATTATACAGAGCATTGGTAAGGTCATACTTAAACACTGTACACAGTTTTGGTCTCCTTATCTAAGGAAGGATGTTCTTGCTATAGAGCAAGTGCAGTGAAGATTTGCCAAATTGATTCCTGGGGTGGCAGGAGTGATGTACAAGGAGAGGTTGAGTTGAATAGAACTGTATTCACTGAAGATTAGAAGAATGAGAGGGGATTCCATAGAAACCTATAATATGTTAAGAGGACCAGACAGGTTAGATGCAGGAGGATGTCTCTGATGACAGGGGCATCCAGAACCAGGGGTTACAGCAAACCTTTTAGGAGTGGGATGAGGAGAAATTTTTTCACCCAGAGAGTGGTGAGCATGTGGAATTTACTACCACAGAGAGTAGTTGAGGTCAAAACACGTGTTTTCAAGAAGTAGATACAGGTCATGTGGCTAAAGGGATCAAAAGATATGGGGGAAAGGCAGGATTAGGGTATTAAGCTTGATGATCAGCCACGATCATAATGACTAGCAAAGCATGCTTGAAGGGGCTCAATGGCCTACTCCTGCTCTTATCTTCTTTGTTTCAATTCCTAATTGCCTTCGAAAAAGTGGTGGTGAGCAGGCGGTTAGGAAGGCAGGTCTAAGATTTTGACTCAATGACAGTGAGGGCATGATGATATAATTCCAAATCACAGTGGTGCGTGGCCTGGAGGGGAACTTGCAGATAGTAGTGTTCCCATGCATTTCCTCTCCTTGTCCTCCTACATGGTAGAGGTCATGAACTTAAAAGGCACTGTTTAACGAGTCTCAGTGAGTTGCTGCAGTGCATGTTGTAGATGGTATCCACCCCTGTTACTGTCTATCAGTGGTGGAGGGAGCAAATGTTGAAGTTGATGGAGGGGGGCAACCATTAAATGGGCTGCTTTGTCCGGGATGGTGGTCAGCTTCTTCAGTGTGGTCGGAGCTGTACTGGTCCGATTCAGGATCTGGTCAATACTATCCATTGGTCACAAAGCAATATGGACCTACCAAATGGGTGGCAAAAATTACAGTAGATGGAATTCGAATACTTTTGGTGATGGTACTGTCTCTCCTGCAGAGAAGTGTTGCCACAGTGGCGCTGGAATGTCTGCTTCAGAAGCAGTGGGTAAACAGCCTTGAACTCCAAGTTTTATTTTAATTAGACAGAAGAAGCATGAGTGGGTGGAGTCAGGCTCACACAGACCCAGGGTTTTAGTTTTGCTTTCACTTGGGGTTTGGAGTTGCCTTTCTCTCTGCTGCAGCAAAAAACTTGAGTCTTTACTGCTAGATTGTTTCTTGCAGTGCTCCTTCCCCCTGGGCTGGAAGAGATAGAGCACATGAGGAAAATCTGTTTTGCTGAATTTGCCTTTGCTAAGGATGTGTGTATGGGATACTGCTCTCTTGGAACAGTTGATGATAAGCAATTAAGTAATATATTAGTTAAAGTACTTCAACAGAGTTAAAGTTTGCCAGTTTTATTTTTATTTGTATTTTAACTGTGTTGTGAGAATAAAGTCTGTTTTGCTTTATTGACTCACATCTGGAATACAGCGACTTAAATTGCCTTTAATAATAAAATAAAAAGTTAGGGTCTAGAGTATTTTCTTGATATATTTTGAAGGGGTTTGGTTTGGTTTGGTCTGGTCTGTAACACTAGATAGTACACAAGTGGAGTATTGATAAAAAGAGATATCGTTGAAGCTTTTCTTCTTGCACTCACCAGGAGAGAAACACAAGAATGTCAAATTTCGAAAGGAATGACAATTTATACTGCAGGAGTTACTGGGTGTTGATTGTTGGCAAATGGCCTGTGACTGGTCAAGTTGCGGCCAAAAAGAATGGACCAGGGAACACCTCCCCCAAAGCTTTTGTTTAAATTCAAAATTTCATTTCTGATTGGGAATGCACCAGTGATTAGTGTCCCTAAAACTGTGTTTTACTGAAAACGTGCAATGCCTGGACAAATTTAAAAATCATTTTTCCTGCAGTGAAAGTGCATGTCTATAAATGTAACTTCTAGAATGTGCAAGTGAGTAATGGAAAAGTCAAATGAACCGCCTTTCCTCAGTGTGCTCCCTGAAAAATCTGATAGCATATTCTCCACTATTGTGTATCACAGGTTTCAGGGACACATTTCCTGCTGCATTCTCCGTATCGTATCTTGACTCAGAAGGGGTGTTAGAAAGTTGGAGTTTTGGGGAGGGGGGTTTGGGAGTCTGGTTCTCTGCTCTCACCTCCTTGCTGAAGTGCAGTTCTCCCATCAGATTCCCAGCAAGGCCACTGTGGCCCCGGGACTCGATTTCTCCCTGAAGCTCCAGCATCAGCCACTCAGGAGCAGAACCATCCCCAAGGCTGAAAACAAATTGAAACGTGGAAAGTTAGGATTAGCCGAGAGAGAGAGGGAGTAGGAGTTGGAGAATGTTTGGAAGGAGAGCTGGTGAATGTGAGAAAGGGTTAAAGTTTTGGAGCTGGTTTGGAGGGTAAGAGAAGGGGAAGGGAGGCTGAGGTGGGAAGGTAAGTGAAAGGTGGATATTGGGAACGAGGGAAGGAGGGGAAGAGGGGAAAGAGGGGAAAGAGGGAGGCGCTGGGGGGGAGGAACGAGGTGGATGGAACGAGAGAGGTGGAGGGAGGGGGAGGAATGAGGGAGGGGGAGGACTGAGGGAGGAGGAAGACCGAGGGCTGAGGAGGCGAGGGAGGGGGAAGACCGAGGAAGGGACAGGGAATGGTGAAGGAGACAAGGGGAGAAATGATGGAGGGAGGGGGAAGAATGAGGGATGGAGGGAGGAGAGAGTGGTAAGATTGAGGGAGGGACGGGGGGAATGATGGAGAGGAATTAGGGAGATATGAAGGGGGAGGAATGAGGGAGCAGGAATGAGGCAGGGAGGGAGGAAAGACTCCTTTTGGAAAATCCGATGACAACGCTGTGCTCCTCCTGTTGGCTTACAAGCAGAAATTGAAACGGGAGGACACAGTACAGAAAGTAATACAGTGCTGGTCTGAGGCAGCTGAAGACCATCCATGGGACTGATTAGAATTGGTGGACTGCTCCATATTCAGCAGCCAGCCTAAACAAGTATGCCACTACCATTAGAGACTTCATTAGCAAGTGTGTAGAAGACTACACGCCAAAGAAGTTAATCTGAATGTTCCCCAACTGGAAACCATGGATTGACCGGGACATGTACTGCCTACTGCAGTCCAAGTGCGTGGTATTCAAGTCAGATGATCCTGACCTTTAGAGGAAATTCAAATACGACCTCCATAAGGCTATTAGTGATGTCAAGTGGCAATACTGGACTAAGCTAGAGACCCAATATACTAACCACATACTGTTTGTGACAAGGCCAATGTAGCGTAATGGGCTACAAAGCAAAGCAGAACAGAACAGTGGACAAAATATGTCCCTTCTTGCTGCGTTCAATGCATTTTACACTTGTTTCAAACAGAATGTCAGTGAAACAGTGTCACTTGCCCCGATAGCCTTGGATGCACCTGTTCCCTCAGTCATCGCTACAGACGTCAGATCGGCCTTCTTGCGCGTGAAAACACAGAAAGCGACTGTCCCAGAAGGAGTCATGCACTCAGATCTTGTGCGTACCAGCTGGCAGGAATATTCGCTAACATCTTTAACCTCTCCTTACAAAGATCTGAAGTTCCCACCTGCTTCAAAATGGCCACTATCATCCCATTACCAAAGAAAACTCATGCAGTGTGCCTCAATGACTACTGCCCAGTGGGCTCTGTCCTCCATAATTATGAAGTGCTTCGAGAGTGTAGTTATGGCTCATATCAACTCCAGCCTCCCAACATACCTTGATCCTTTGCAATTCGCCTACCATTGCAGCTGGTCCACAAAAGATGCCATTTCCCTGCCCCTACACTCACCCCTGCAACATCTGGAAAGACAAGAACACCTCCATCAGTCTCCAATTTATTGATTACAACTCCGTCTTCAACACTATAATTCCAACCAAACTAATCTCCAAACTCTGAGAGCTAAGTCTCTGCTCCACCCTCTGCAACTGGATCCTTGACTTTCTGACCCACAGACCACAATCAGTGAGGACAGATATTAACATCTCCTCCATGATGATCCTCAAGACAGGCTCCCTGCAAGGCTCCTTATTCAGCCCCTTACTATGCTCCCTACACACTCATGACTGCATGGCCAAATTTCATTCTAACTCCATCTGCAAGTCTGCTGACGACACCATCATTGTAGGCTGGATCTCAAGGAAGGATGTGACAGAATACAGGGAAGAGGTAAAGTGGTGTAAAGATATCAATCTCTCTCTCTCAATGTCAACAAAATAAAAGAGCTGGTCATTGACTTCAGGGAACAAGGTGGAGGGCATGCCCCTGTCTACATCAATGGTGCTGAGGTAGAGATGGTTGGGAGCTCCAAGTTACTAGGAGCGATGATCAACAACAATCTAACCTGGTCCACCTGTGTTGATGCTACGGTCAAGAAAGCACAACAACACCTCTAATTCCTCAGAATGTTAAGGAAATTCAGCATGTCTATAAAGAACCTAACCAAATTTTATAGATGCACCATTCTATCTGGATGCATCACAGCTTGGTATGGCAACTACTCTGCCCAAGACTATAAGAAACTACACAGAGTTGCAAACACAACCCAGACCATCACAGAAGCCAACCTTCCATCCATTGACTCCAGGTATATTCTTGCTGCCTCAGGAAAGCAGCCAACATAATCAAAGACCCCTCCCACCCTGGTTATAAACTCTTCCAACCTCTTCAGTCAGGCAGATGATACAAAAGCTTAAACACACATACCAACAGATCCTAGAACAGCTTCTTCTCCAACGTTACTAACTTTGTTTTAATACAATCCCCACAGTGTGGAAACAGGCCATTTGTCCCAACAAGTCCACACCAACTGTCCAAACAGCATCCCACTCAGACTTGCCCACTAACCCATTCCTATGGCTAATCCACCTAACTTATACACCCTTAACACTATGGGCAATTTAGTATGGCCAATCTACCTAACCTTCACATCTTTGGGCTGTCGGAGGAAATCCATGCAGACACGGGGAGAACATGCAAACTCCACACAGACATTTGCCCGAGGTTGGATCGAATCTGGGTCCCTGGTGCTGTGAGGCTAATCACTGAGCCACTGTGCTGCCCCTGAATGGGTCTCTCAAATTTTAAATTTAATGCTGACCTCGTTCTTTGTGCACCTTCTCTACAGCTGTAACATGGTATTCCTTGCTTTGTTCTATTACCCTAACGCACTTGGAAATGCTATGATCTGCCTGTTCTGCATGCAAAACAAAACCTTTCACAGTACCTAGGTACATGTAACAATTGTATATCAAATCAAAAATTTGGGGGGATAGAGAGGGAAAGGGAGTTTGGTTGTTCGGGTGGAGTTAGGGGCTTGTGTGTGTGTGTGGTGGGGGAGTAGGTGGAGGGAATGGGGGATTGGGGGTTGGAGGGGAAGGGGTTGGTGGGGGGTGATGGGCGTGGTGGGTGGTGGTTGAGGGTGGTGGTGGAGTGATGGGAGGGTGGTGGTGGTGGGGGGGG
>JAHRHZ010000223.1:392584-413624 GCA_024137785.1 Ginglymostoma cirratum | reverse complement strand
CCGCGCCGATGTGTACGTTACCTGTTGGCCGCGCGTACGGCGATTTGAACCATCTTCCCGCCACACGTCCGCCTGACGTTACTTCCGCTGTATCATGTGTTTCCGGGTGAGGGGTGAGTGCACGCGGATCGTGACGGGCTCGGCCTTGAAAACTCTCAAAAGCAAAGCCTGAAAGATTCCCGATTCTCCCCTTCACCCCAGGATGGGCGAGTTCCTTCTCCATCGGGTCCGCTTCTTCCAGTTTGTTCCGAGTGGGATCCTGGCTCTGGCCCAGTCCAGGCACGGGGAGCGCCTGGCGTTAGCACGGGGAGACGGCAGCCTGGAGATCATCCGCTTCAGCTGGAACCATAGCCAGGAAAAGGTACCCCTTCCCCACCCAGTACCGGCTTGTTAACCCCTAACCTCACCCTGACACCTACACCCCGGGCCCAGATCCTGACTGCCTCTCCTGGAGCATACCCACAGCCGGCCCTGACCACCCCTTTGCTACTGCCACCTCTTCCCGTCACTGTTATTATTTGCGAGTACAGAAAATATACTTACGCCCTGTAGTGTAATTCACATAACAGATGAGGATACACTACATACTATTCATTAATTGGAACTTTTCTGTTTTTAGGTGATTGCAGGGAATGACAATCGGTCCATTGAAGCAATCAGCTGGATTGGTGATGATCGACTTCTGAGTGTTGGATTGAATGGAGAAATCATTGAGTTTGACTTACAGAGACTATGTCCGAAGTACAGGCTGGATGCTTTTGGAGGCCCCCTTTGGTGCATGAGCTGTAACTGTGAGGAGACTCACCTAGCGGTTAGTACAGGGTACTCATGTTGAAAGCAAAATATCAAAAAATTGGCAAGGAATGGACAAGAAGTTGAGAAAATTGAAGAGATCTTTACAGCGTTTAGAATCTTTTCTTTACCTGTTCTTGGAGTGGGAGGGGGTGCCAATGGCCTAGTGGTATAATTGCTGACCTGTTAATCCAGAGACCCAGATAACATCCCGGGAACCTAGGTTCAAATCCTGCCACGGCAGATGGTGGAATTTGAATTCAATGAAATATCTGGAATTGGGAATCTAATGATGACTGTGAACCCATTGTTGATTGTCGGAAAAACCCATCTGGTTCACTAATGCCCTTGAGGGAAGGAAACTGCCATTGTTACCTGATCTGGCTACATTTGACTTCAGACCCACAGCAATGTGGTTGATATGCCCGATGGGCAATATATGCTGCTGGTCAGTGAATCTGTCATCCTGTGAATGAATAAATTAAAAAAAAAAGATGGGGGATAGCATTGAGGGAGCTTAACTCTGTATCTAATCATACGCTGTACCTGCCCTGGCAGTATGGATAAGTTTCCCATGAAGTAGAAGGATGTGGCCTACTATGAGTCAGTCAGTATTTATTTTGCTAAACCCTAACTGCTTGGAGAAGATGGTAGTGTGATACATTTCAAAATGCCACTGTTTAAGTGTTGTGGATATATCAACAGTGCTGTTATGAAGGGAATTCTAGGATTTTGATCCAGTGATAGTGGAAAAAAAGTGGTATAGTTCAAGCCTGGACAGTATATGGTTTCAAGGGGGACTGTAAGCAGTTTCTGTTCACATTCCTCCACATCCCTATCTGACAATAGTTCTTGAACTTGAGGATTTTATAAGGAACAAATTCACAGTCGTAGGATGTGGCTCAACCACAAACTTGTTATTGAAAAAGAACCTGCTGATGTTCTGAACCAAAACTTTTAAGCTGGTCTAAATTACACCACATTTTGATTGATTTGTCTGATTTAAATACCTCCACAATTTAGCCTTGGCTCTTTAGCCTTTAACCTTGACTGCTAAACACACAGTCACCACAGCCAATTAGAAAATAGCTTTTACTGAAAACCACAGACAAAACTTCAAACTTCTGCCCAAGCCTCCACTCAATTCAGTTCCAAACCCTGAGGATTTAGTTACGCTGAGGTTACTTTAACCTCTCAGCCCTAGGCCACCTCGGACTTGGCTGATAAATTACAACCCTTCATACGGTTGGTCTATCTGGTGAAAACTGTAGGTCCTCAAGCCAGGTTGTAAGACCATAAGATATAGGAGCAGAATTAAGCCATTCGTCCCAACGAGTCTGCTCCGCCATTCAATTATGGCTAATATGTTGTTCAACCCCATTCTCCTGCCTTCTCTCTGTAACCCTTGATTCCCCTTCAGAATCAAAAACCTAACTATCTCTGTCTTAAATACAGTCAATGACTTGGCCTCCACAGCCTTCTGCAACGGACCGTTCGGTCCAATTTGTCCACGCATTCCAGATATCCTAAGTAAATCTAGTCCCATTTGCCAACATTTAGCCAATTATCCCTCAACTCTTCCTATTCATATACCTATCCAGATGCCTTTTAAATGTTATTATTGTACCCACCTCCACCACTTCCTCTGGCAACTCATTCAATGTATGCACCTAACACTGAGTGGAAATAGTTGCGCCTTTAAAATTTTTCCCCTCTCACTTTAAACTTATGCCTTCCAGTTTTGGACTCCCCTACCCTTGGGAAAAAGACCTTGGCTATTCATCTTATCAATGTCCCTCAAAATTTTATAAGTCCCTTTTAAGGACACCCCTCAGCCTCTGACACTCCAGGCAAAAAGAGTCCCAGCCTATCCAGCTTCTCCTTATGACTGGAACCCTCCAGTCCCAGCAACATCCTTGTAAATGTTATCTGTCCCCTTTCTAGGTTAACGTCCTTTGTATAGCATGGAGACCAGAACTGTGTGCAGTATTCCAAAACTGGCCTCACCAATGTCTTGTACAGCTGCAAAATGATGTTCTAACTGCTGGACTCAATGCTCTGGCCAATGAAGGCAGCCTGCCAAATACCTTCTTCATCACCTTGTCCACCTGCAACGCCACTTTCAAGGAACTATGAACCTCCATCCCCTTGTGTCTGTGTTCAACAACACTTCCCAGGGTCCTACCGTTAACTATGTAATAGATCACGTCTACTGGCTCTCCTTTGTTTAGCTTGCTTGTTATCTGACAGAATTCTAATAGATTTGTCAGGCATGAAGTCACGAAGCCATGCTGACTTAGCTCTACTTTACCATGCACTTTTTTTCTCTTTATTCATTCACTGGATGAGGGCGTTGCTGGGTAGGCAGCACTTACTGCCCATCCCTAATTGCCCAGAGGACAGTTTAAAGTCAACCACATTGCTGAGAGTCTGGACCAGACCAGGTAAGGATGGCAGTTTCCTTCCCTTAAAGGACATTAGTGAACCAGATGGGTTTTTCATGACAATCAACAATGGTCATTGTTAGATTCTTTATTTCCAGGTATTTATTGAATTCAAATTCCACCATCTGCCATGGCAGGATTCGAACCAAGGTCCCCAGAACATTATCTGGGTCTCTTGATTACAGTCCAGTGATAATACCACCAGGCCATCACCTCCCCATGGCAACTTGATAACACTGTTGATGACACTTCACTGATGATCAAGAGTAGACTGATGGGATGGTAATTGGCTAGGTTGGATTTGTCCTGCATTTTGTGTACAGGACATACTTGGGCAATTTTCCACGTTGTCAGGTAGATACCAGTGTTGTAACTGTACGGGAGCAGCTTAGCTAGGGGAGCGGCAATTTCTGGAGCACAAGTCTTCAGTACTATTGCCGGAATGTTGTCCGTGTCCGTAGCCTTTGCAGTATCCAGTGTCTCCAACCGTTTCTTGATATCACATGGAGTGAATCAAATTGATTGAAGACTGGTATCTGTAATGTTGGGGACCACTGGAGGAGGCTGCGATGGATCATCAACTCAGCACTTCTGGCTGAAGATTGCTGCAAAAGCTTCAGCCTTATCTGGTGCACTGATGTGCTGAGCTCTTCCATCACTGGGGATGGGGATATTTGTGGAGTCACCTCCTCTAGTGAGTTGTTTAATTGCTCCCCTACCATTAACAACTGAATGTGGCAGGACTGCAGAGCTTAGATCTGATCGGTCAGTTGTGGGATCGCTTAGCTCTGTCTATCACTTGCTACTTATCCTGTTTGGTGTGCAAGTAGTCCTGTTTGGTGGCTTCACCAGGTTGGCACCTCATCTTCAGATATGTCTGGTGCTGCTCCTGGCATGCCCTCCTGCACTCTTCATTGAACCAGCGTTGATATCCTGAGATGATGGTAATGGTTAAGTGGGGGATATGCCGGGCCATGAGGTTACAGATTGTGCTGGCGTAGAATTCTGCTGCTGTTGATGGCAACAGCGCCTCATGGATGCCTAGTCTTGAGTTGCTAGACCTGTGCGAAGTCTGTCCCATTTAGCACAGTGATAGTATCACACAACTTTGATGGATGTTATTCTCAATATGAAGGCGGGACTTCGTCTCCACAAGGGCTGTGTGATGGTCACTCTTACTGATACTGTCATGGACAGATGCAGCTGCAGCTGGCAAACTGATGAGGATGTGTATGTTTTTCCCTCTTATTGGTTCTGTCACCGCCTGCTGCAGACCCAGTCTAGCAGCTATGTCCTTTAGTAACAGACCAGTTTGATCAGTAGTACTGCTGCCGAGTCACTCATGGTAGTAAGCATTGAAATCCTCCACCCAGAGTATGTTTTATGCCCTTGCCATCCTCCGTGCTTCCTCTAGGTCTTGTTCAACACCGAGGAGTACTGATTCATCAGCTGAGGGAGGATGGTATGTGGTAATCAGCAAGAAGTTTCCTTGCGCATGTTTAACTTGAACACATGAGACTTCTTGGGGTCCACAGTCATTGTTCAGGACTCCCAGGGCAACTCCCTCTTGACTGTATACCACTGTGCCACCACCTCTGCTGGGTCTGTCTTGCTGGTGGGACTGGACATATTGAGGTATGGTGATGGCGGTGCCTGGGACATTGTACGGTATGATTCTGTCAGTATGACTGTCAGGCTGTTGCTTAACTAGTCTGTGAGACAGCTGTCCCAATTTTGGCACTAGATGTTAGTGTGGAGGACTTTGCAGGGTCAATGGGGCTGTTTCTGCTGTTGTCTTTTCTGGTGTTAAGGTTGATGCCAGCTGATCTGTCTGGTTTCATTTTTTTGAGACTTTGTAGTGATTGGTACAACTGAATGGCTTGCTAGGCCATTTCAGAGGGCAGTTAAGAGTCAACCACATTGCGGTGGGTCTGGAGTTACATATAGATTTCCTTCCCTGAAGGACATTAGTGAACCAGATAGGTTTTTCTGACAATCAACAATGCTTTCGCGGTGATCAGTAGCTTCTTAGCACTGGATTTTTTTTTTTTTTATTGAATTCAAATACCACCACCTGCTATGGCAGGATTTGAACCCAGGTCCCCAGAACATTTAACTGAGTTTCTCGATTAATAGTCTAGCAATAATACACTAAGCGATCGCCTACCCACTTGATGAATGTCTGACTTGCAAACTGTTATACTCGTGAATGCAGTCCCACACAGGGATGTAATTTTAAAGATCCGACATTGGTATTTATGTTATCGTGCATTGTGTTCTGACTTGGGTACAAATCGATTTACGACAGTCAAGAACAGAACCTGTTTATAAACTAGGGACAGTCTTAGATATGTGCTGAGGGTGGGCTTTTGTTTGCAGCCCTTGTGCTCATGGGCTTTGAAGTTCTTTTTCATTTTTAATAAAGTCCAATAGGAGGAGATATTGATCCTACAAAATTTGTGTGTGTTAGTGTTCTCTTGTTCTCCTAACTGGTAGTGGTTGTGGGTTTGGAAGATGCTGTCTGACGGCCTTGTTGAGTAGTTGCAGAGCAGCTTGTAGATTGTACAAATAGCTACTACTGTGCATTGATGGTGAACGAGTCGAAGGTTTAAGATGACATCCCAATCAAGCCGGCTACTACTTACTGGTTGGTGTTGAGCCACTTGGAGTGTTGTTGCACTTATCCAGGAAAGTGGACAGTATTCCACACAGTCTTGCTTTCTGCCCTGTAGGGCAGAATTTATGGAATCTGGTGGTGGTGTACATGGCTGGTCCAGTTTAGTTTCAGGTCAATGGTAATCCCCAGGATGTTGGTGCGGGATTCAGCGATGGAAATGCCATTGAATGACGGGTGTTGCTTAGATCTTCTCTTTTTGGATGTGGTCATTCTTATGTGGTGCAAATATTATTTCCTACTTGTCAGCCCGAGCTCAGGTTTTGCTACTTATGGCCATGAGCTGCTTCAGTACCTGAGGTGTTGGTGCTGGACATTATACAATCATCAGCAAACATCCCCACTTCTGACTTTGGTGAGAAGGTTGTGGTCAAAGATGATGAGGAAAATGTATTTCATTTCCATGAAAGTTTCTTAGTCACTTGAAATCCAATTTCCTCAATGTCTGCAAAAAATCTTTTTCTTTCACTTTAACCTTTCATCAAATGCGAATCGATGAAGCGAAGGATTTTATATTAATGTAATTGCCACATCTAACTGTGATTCTGGTTCAGTACAATGTGCACAAGTCACTAATGGCTATGTGTCTCTGTTACCTGTAGGTCGGCTGTGAAGATGGCTCGGTCAAATTGTTTGAGATTCTTCCAGAAAAACTTCAGTTTGAGAGAAATCTGGATCGTCAAAAAGGTGGAGAAATGAATCTCATCTTTTGTAATCTTGAACTGTACAGCACAATTGCTAGAGAGTCAGATGCTGGTCACCCTGTCTCGGTGTAACTCAGCACAGGAGGGTTGTTTGTAACTGCAGTTGGAATGTGTTTTTGTGGGATGAGAAATGTGAGTTTATTAGTCAATAGCAGTAAGTTACAAATAGAGACTACAATTTGGCACGTGCATTAATTTCAGAGGAGTAGTACAGAGTGCGTGTTTGGTGGTACAGAAATTTTGCGTTCCTGAACAAAAGGTGTTGTCAAAGATTTTTGTCTGGCATTCATCAGGACAGAATCACAAAAATGCCAATTCTCAAGGAGAAACATGGGTGCTATTTGATAGGTAAGTGGACTTGGTCAAGGTGTTGCCATGGAGAGTGCACCAGGAAACAATTGCCCCAGCCTCTTGGTTAAGTTGCAAAAAGTAAGTTGCCCCTGAATAATTGATACGTATTTTGGTACATTTGAGGTTTGGTGTTCTTGCGATACTGTCCTGATGAATGCAAGACAAAAAGCTTCAACAGTGTGTCTCTCTCTTTGAACAATATATTGTAGAACATAGAACATTACAGCACAGTACAGGCCCTTCGGCCCTCGATGTTGCGCCGACCTGTGAAACCAATCTGAAGCCCATTTAACCTACACTATTCCATTATCATCCATATGTTTATCCAATGACCATTTAAGTGCCCTTAAAGTTGGCGAGTCTACTACTGTTGCAGGCAGGGCATTCCACGCCCTTACTACTCTCTGAGTAAAGAACCTACCTTTGACATCTGTCCTATATCTATCACCCCTCAATTTAAAGCTATGTCCCCTCATGCTAGCCGTCACCATCCGAGGAAAAAGGCTCTCCCTGTCCACCCTATCTAATCCTCTGATCATCTTGTATGTCTCTATTAAATCCCCTCTTAACCTTCTTCTCTCTAACGAAAACAGCCTCCAGTCCCTCAGCCTTTCCTCATAAGACCTTCCCTCCATACCAGGCAACATCCTGGTAAATCTCCTCTGCACCCTTTCCAATGCTTCCACATCCTTCCTATAATGCGGCGACCAGAACTGTACACAATACTCCAAGTGCAGCCGCACCAGAGTTTTGTGCAGCTGCAACATGACCTCATGGCTCCGAAACTCAATCCCTCTACCAATAAAACCTAACACACCATATGCCTTCTTAACAACCCTATCAACCTGGGTGGCAACTTTCAGGGATCTATGCACATGGACACCGAGATCTCTCTGCTCATCCACACTACCAAGAATCTTACCATTAGCCCAGTACTCTGTATTCCTCTTACTCCTTCCAAAGTGAGTCACCTCACACTTTTCCGCATTAAACTCCATTTGCCACCTCTCAGCCCAGCTCTGCAGCTTATCTATGTCTCTCTGTAACCTGCAACATCCTTCCGCACTATCCACAACTCCACCGACTAGCTAAGTTACTAATCTGGAGTCCTGACCTCAACCAGGTCAGGAGACAGAAGTTTGAATCCCACCCAACAGCTGTGAAATTGAAAGTCAGATCCATAAATAAATAAAGTCAGTTCAAATAAAAAGCTTCTTACCAGTAATAACAATGGTGAAATAACCAGATTATCACAGCAATACATCAAGTTCACTAACTTCCATGCTGTGAATGAAAAAAAAGAGTAATTATGGACGTACTAATGAAATGAGTAGGCACATGGCAAGTGAATTTTAATGTAGAGAGGAGGCACATAATGCATTTTGGAAACAAGAATGAGACAAGACAATGCAATGTAAATTTATACTACTTGCAGAAGCAGAGAACCTAGGGATGAATTGATCAGAATTTTTTCAGTGCAGAGGATACAAGTAGCATCCCATAATTAGCAGCAGGTCAGAAAATAGAAGGGAAGGAGGACCTCACTAAAATTATAATCAGCAGATTGTCAGCCCACAACTCCAATTCATTCCTGGGTTTTAATGGACTTCTAGGTTCTTAAATGAAGTGGCTAGTGAGATAATTGAAGCTTTGTTTTTAACGTTCCAAAAATCCCTAGATATGAGGAAAGTTCTTTTTGACTGAAAAATTGCAAATGTAACTCAATTTTTCAAAAAGGGAAGGAGACAAAAGCGCAACATCAAAGTGAACAGATGACCTTTTAGAAATGCATCGAGGAGGAATTTCTTCAGCCAGAGGATGGTGAATCTGTGGAGCTCATTATTGCAGAAGACTGTGGGGGCCAATTCATTGAGTATTTTTTGACAGAAATAGTTTGGTTCTTGATTGGTGAGGGAATCAGGAGAATGGGGAAATGCTAACTCTATTGATGAAACTATGGGCAAGTTAGCTTAACGCAGTGAAAATGTTAAAAGCTACTGGTAAAGTTCGCATTGCAAGTATTTCAAAAATGTTCAAAATAATGATGCAGGGTTAACATAGTTTTGTTAAAGGGAAATCATATTTAGACAACTAATTGGTTTCTGAGAAAGCAAAGTGCTGTGGATAAAGGAGCAAAAACATTAAGGGTAAAAGGATAATGAGAGAGAAAGTAGGACCCATTAAGGATCACAGTGGTAATTTGTGCATGGAACCAGAGGACATAGATGGGGTTCTAAATGAATACGTTGTGTCAGTGTTCACTCATGAGAAGGACAATACAGATATAGAAATCAGGGTGAAAGAGTAAGACTGTAAGGTGTAGGAATAGAATTAGACCATTCAGCACATCATGTCTGCTCCACCATTCGATCATAGCTGATATCTTTCTCAACCTCATTCTCCTACTTAAAGAAATTAGCATCAACAGAGATGATGGTCTGACATGCTTAAATGTAGATCAATCTCCAGACTAGATAAAGTGTATCTCAGATTGTTGACTGAAGCAAAGGAATTGCTGGCAGTAATTTTCAGTTCCTCTCTGGCCACAGGAGAGGTGCCACAGGACTGGAGGAAAGCCAATGTGATACCATTATTCAAGAAGGGAGCAAAGGATAAACTAGAAACCATCAGAAAACTACACGCCATCAGTCTAATCTCATTGGTGAGGCAACGATTGGAAGCAGTTTTGATGGACAGAATTAATCTGCTGTTGGAGAGGCAGGGATTAATCAAGAACAGTCAGCATGGAATCGTTAAGGGGAGGTCATGTCGGACCAACGGTTAAATTTTTTGAGGAGGTAATCAGGTGTGTAAATGGGGGCAGTGCTTTTGATGTAGTATACTTGGATTTCAGCAAGGCTTTTGATAAGATCTTGTGTGTGAGATTGATAACAAAGGTAAGAGCCCATTGGATCCAAAGAATTTTGGCAAATTGGACACAGCTGAATGGCAGGAAGCAGAGGGTGATAGTTGAGGGCTGTGTTTGTGCCTGGAAGCCTACTCTGTGGGATTCTGCGGGGATCGTTGTTGAGGCCCTTGTTGTTTATGGTTTATATAAATGCTTTAGACTTGAATGTAAGAGGGTTGATTACTAAGTTTGCAGTTGATACAAAAATTGGTGGGTGGTAAATGGCGAGGAGATATATTCTTGCTAGTTGGATGAGCTGTTAAGTGCTGTAGACCTCTATGTCTAAAGAATTGCAGGGCTATGGGAAAGCACAGGGAAGTAATTCATTAAGTGATAAAGAGAGATAAAAGGTACTGCAGATGCTGGAGAATCCGAGATAACAAGGTGTGGGGCTGGATGAACCCAGCAGGCCAAGCAGCATCATAGGAGCAGGAAAGGCCCGAAACATCAAGCTTCCCTGCTCCTATGATGCTGCTTGGCCTGCTAATTCATTAAGTGACTCTTTCAAAGAGTTGATATTATTCACAGAATGTGACAGCTTCTCTCTGTACCATAAAATTTGAGTTAGCAATAGTAAAGTTTAATGGACTTCCCTTCTCTGTCTGGCAGGTCGTGTACTTTCTTTGGCTTGGCACAAGTCAGGTACAATGATTGCGACAGGATCGCTGGATGTTATCCGAGTTTTTGATGTGAAGTCTGGTAAGTTGTGCAATATCTTTGCAGCTCAGATAAAGATGTCAGCATATGGAGGTGGCAAGTCACGCAGCACAAACTAGGTGACATAATATATACAGATGACAACAAGAGGATGCTGTTGCTTTCTTCTAATTAATATGTTACACAAGCGTTCAAAAGTCATACAACTTGTATGCATTTCTTGTTTTTCATTTATTTATGAAACTAATTGACTGTTACCACTCTGTGAAGATGGCCAGAAAATCAAGCTCCACTTCTCTACAAACTGTACCAGAAATGCATATGTTATTTAATCACAAAAATGGTTACTTTATTTCTCTTTATTACTTTATTACTATTATGTAGAAATAAAAGGTGTTAAACAGGTTTCTGCAAAAACAAAACTTAACAATAGCTGAAGAAATGCAGCAGATCTGGCAGCATGTGTGAAGAGAAAGCAGAGTTAATGTTTCCAATCCAAACTTATTTTTAAACAAGTGGCAAATGGTTATTAATTAAATTATTGAGCAGACTTAAACTACATCCCCCAATCCCAAACAAATATGCATTCATGCACAGATGATATGAGATGACACAGCTCTACAGTATAATTATAAATGGAAGAATATGGGCAAAGCCCTATTTATCAAGAGTCGCAACTAAAAGTGTAGAATGAAGTGATTTGCTTACCTGGCAGTTGCAAATGTTCCGCCCTTGTACACTTCTATCAACTGACAACTCATTCTCCCAGTTAAGTTTTCTGATTTCTAAATCCAGAGTCTGTGTGGACCACCCATTTGTAATATAGTCATATACTCCTGACAATCTGATTTGCGACAAACTGTTCCATCCAGTGTCATCTGCTGTGAGAAGAAAAATGCATTCTCGCTGTTGGGTTCGACATTGAATGTGGAATGGTGATCTGGACATCATATCAGTATGACAATGGTCTTCTGATAATCAATTCCTAATGTTGTTCTTATGAGCAAACAAAATCAAAGCCCTTGTCTACATTCAGGATGTAGCTGAGGTGGGTACTGGAGCCATTGGACTCAAAATAGCATGAATGTTTTATGATCAGTTTCATTGAAACTGTTGCTGTACAATTGTTGATGAAAACCTCTTACTCCAAAACTGAAAGACACTGCTTAATGCTCTATATCTGAGCATACATCCACTCCTTGATGCTGAGGGTTTGTAAGACAAATGCATTCAGTGTCTCTTCAGCATTATCAGATAGATGAGAGGTCACAGCATATATTCCATACGGAGAGGTATCATGTTCTAGCTTAGTCTTTAAGGATTCATCATAATGTAAAAACATTCTACCATCTTCCAATTCACTTGTTAACAATTTGAATGCTTTGCCACATTTTTCTCAAGAGTTTATTCAATGAATGCAATACATTTGTCGAATTTGCGATGAATTTGCCATAATAATTCGCTGGATTCAAAATAGATGAGCAATATTCTGAAGGTGTGGGGCATTTCTCGTTGCTTAAACCTTCGTGGATGTAACCCACCTCTCTCTACCCTGTGACCAAATGCTCAAAATAATTTTAAACATTTCACATTTGAATTCTTTCACACAAACTCTACTTTTCCAAATGTTGGAATACCTTCTTCAGTCTGTCATCATGTATCTGACTATTTGGATCTGAAATATGTATATTGAGGGTGAAGCTAATGATTTGGGGAACATAGGTCTGAATGTCACCATGGTGGATAGTGAAGTTCGAATTCAATAAAATCTGGAATAACTAAGCTAGTCTACGGGCGATTGTCATGAAATTCACGTGGTTCATGAGTTTTCCCTGACAGAAAGAGATCTGCCATATGTAGCTGGTCTGCCTACATGTGACTCCAGACCCAATGTGGTTGACTCTTAATGGTCTGGAGAGCCACTCAGTTCAAGGGCAGTTGGGTATGAACACAAAATCCAGCATTATTAGAGACACTACATCCTGTGTAAGAATAAAAGAAATGTACATAATCCACTACTCCTTGCCTTCAAAAGGTCAGTTCATCCATCGGAGTATTCCAAGGGTTGGAGAAGGACCAGAAGGGACGCTATGAAACTGAAAAAGATCCATGTAGATATTGATAGTCAAATAGAGTTTGACTCATCTTCCAACTTAAAATTGCATGTAGGTGTGTGTCAGATCTAATTTCAGAAAAATCTAGCCCCCTGACAACATACCAACACCTATTCACATTATATGTTACCGATCTGGACAAAGGAACTGAGGGCTTTGTTTCTAAGTTTGCAGATAACACAAAGGTAGGTGGAGGGACAGGTATTGTTGAGGAAGTGGGAAGGTTGCAGAAGGCCTTGGACATGCTAGGTGAGTGGGCAAAGTAGTGGCAAATGGAATACAGTTTTGGCAAAGTGTAAAGTTGTACATCTTGGTAGGAAGAATAGAGGAGTCGACTATTTTCTAAATAGGGAAAGACTTTGGAAATCTGAAGCACAAAGGGACTTGGGAGTCCTAGTTCAGGATTTCCTTAAGGTTAACATGCAGTTTCGGTTCGCGGTTAGGAAGGCAAATGAAATGTTAAGCATTCATTTCAAAACGGCGAGAATACAGTGTAGGAAAAGAAAGAACTCTAAAGATGATTTGATTCCAACTGACCATCAAATAACAACAGCCGTACCACAGACAACAGTGTGTTATCATTCCCAAAATGAAAAGGACTCTGAG
Organism: Ginglymostoma cirratum; assembly: GCA_024137785.1. Taxonomy (NCBI): domain Eukaryota; kingdom Metazoa; phylum Chordata; class Chondrichthyes; order Orectolobiformes; family Ginglymostomatidae; genus Ginglymostoma; species Ginglymostoma cirratum. The sequence goes on along the minus strand of JAHRHZ010000223.1, from coordinate 400,374 downwards.
AAATTAAATTTCTACCTTGTGCTCTGGACGTTTGTCCTTTGCAATTTTTGTTTACTCCATCTATGATCTTTGTCCAGCCATACTATATGTGTTAAAGCATGTGTCTTTTGTCTGTCATAATCAAGATTGTGTGGATTTGCAGTTTTGAGGATGTATAAATTTCATAAATTAGAAGTACTTTCTTTTTCATTGTTCCCATGTGACACAAAAATTAGGATTTTTATTGTTGCTCCTGGAGGAATGCGGCGTGAATTGCTTTAGTCCTCAATAGCAGTCAGGCAATTTGGTTGTTTTGGTGGTCTCAATGGGATTTAATGTAGTTATACAGTTTGTGACGGGTTGTGGAACAGTGAGGCTTGATTACCTGTGTCATCTTCACAGTTAAGTCATTACACATACAAGCGTTGTTGAAGGTCAGTTTTGGCAATGTCAGCAACTTACCATGAATGCCTTTGCTTTTTAAAATGCACACAAATCTACCTCACAATGTGGTCTTTAAAATTCTCTGAAATCACTTGAATGGACAACTTTTTCCAAAGCCACAATGAACTCTCCAACATCCTCACTGAGGAACTGATCCTTGTTCCATGCCAATAGCTGTCTGCATTCTAAAATGATTTGAGACTGTAATGCTGCTCAAACTAGTGTAAAATGTTGACAGTGGCATGTCTTTTTGTATCGAAGACGCAAGAAAATTCCTGAGTGTTTCGTATGCATGTGGGCCTGCTTCAGTCAGAAATATCACCCTTTCCCTTTATCTCACTGCATGATTTAAGAGCCAGATTATGAGGAATATCCAGAATATTATTCACACTGGAAAATCCTCAAGCTATTCCATGCATGCCCCAGTGGAAAAAATAATGTATATATCCAAAATGGGATGGTTTGTGACTTAGCAATGATGGTGTTCCCATGTGCTGCTGTACTTGTTCTTCTCTGTGATAATAGTCATAGTTTTAAGAAATGCTGAGTGAATTACAGCGGTGCATTTTATAGATAGGGCCCTGGATTACGTTGCTACCTCCTTCCCTTCTCTGTTCTTTTGTTTTTTCCTTTTGGTTCTTTCTGTCTCATGTTGAAACTCCAGAAAGATGAGGAAAACTCAAACCAACTCAGCTTTACTGGGAGCCAAACTAAATTGTTTATTTTAAAAGTTAGATCTCTCTATTTTTGGGTTTGCTTTTTTTTTTGCTCTGGGCCTGTGCTTCAGACTGTGGCGCTTAACTGAATCTTGGTTTCTCCAGATTTCTGCATTCATGCCAGTTCATTATTCCCTTTCTCTCCAGGTCACTGCACACGTCGTATTTTTGTGGATCGTGGTGAAGCAGTTTCGCACAATCGAGAATGTGTGGTATGGAGTCTCTGTTTTCTCAGCAATTACTCCATTGTGAGTGCTGATTCAGCAGGGAAAGTGCAGTTCTGGGATTGGCAGACAGGAACTCTGCTGAAAACACACCCAGTCACTAAATGTGATGTGTTGACACTTTCAGTGAACAAGGTGAGAGTAGATGTTTGTACTGTCAGTCTGTGTCACTGTTCCAGTGACAGCTGACTCACTTTTAACACCTGTCCACTGTCACATTCCACTCAGTGGCAAGCTGTGTTCTACACTCTGCTGATGGGGATTTTGCTCTCTGCAGGCTGAAGACAGCATTGTTGCTGGAACCTCTGAGGGAACTGTTGTCCAATTTCAGCTGATTGCAGTAAAGTCAGGAGTTGCTGATACTCAGTGGGTTCGTACGAAGACTTTTAAACATCATTCCCATGATGTGAGGGCTGTTATTCATACCAAGTCTGCTCTTGTGTCGGGTGGTGAGTGGATCAAATCTTTTCTGTTAGAAGAGCTATGCAGTGGAACTTTTACCTCAACTCCTTTCTTCCTTTCTTCTGCATAAGGTTTGGATGCCCAGCTTGTCATTCGTCCCCTCATGGACCGTGTGGAAACCAAGTCATACGAAGCTGCTCTCCGCAAAATCCTCTTCCCACATGTAAGAGCTTATTGCAGCTGCTGTGCGCTTCTTCTATCTGCACTTTATTACTCTACTACACTGATCAAGAAGCGGAATTCAGATTTGTACTCAGTGCTGTATAGCTGATGAGCACAGGCAGTCATAGTCTGCAACTGTTTGCAGGTTAGGATTGGAAACTTGTAGTAATCGGCTTCTGTATGATTGCTAATAGGTACAGGCTGGTCAGTTTATCATTAGCAGTGGATAGATGATGGATAAGGTTTTAGAAACATTCAGGAGTAAAAGAACAGGTGCTTGAAGAGGTTTGAGTTAATTAAAAAGTATTATAGATTTATAAAAGCTGGACTATGCTTGACTAACCTAAATTTTTTTTTGAAGTAACAGCAAAAATTGATGGAGACAGTGCAGTGGATTTTGTCTAAATCAGAAGGCTTTTGATAAATTAACATACTCAATTAGCAAAATAGAACAAAGAACAAAGAAAACTACAGCACAGGAACAGGCCCTTCGGCCCTCCAAGCCTGCACCAATCCAGATCCTCTATCTAAACCTGTCGTCTATTTTCCAAGGATCTGTATTCCTTTGCTCCCTGCCCATTCATGTATCTGTCTAGATACATCTTAAATGACGCTATCGTGCCCGCCTCTGCCACCTCCGCTGGCCACGCGTTCCAGGCACCCACCACCCTCTGCGTAAAGAACTTTCCACGCATATCTCCCTGAAATTTTTCCCCTCTCACCTTGAAATTGTGACCCCTTGTAATTGAGTCCCCCACTCTGGGGAAAATGCTTCTTGCTATCCACCCTGTCTGCACCTCATGATTCTGTAGACCTCGATCAGGTCCCCCCTCAACCTCTGTCTTTCTAATGTAAATAATCCTAATCTACTCAACCTCTCTTCATAGCTAGCGCACTCCCTACCAGGCAACATCCTGGTGAACCTCCTCTGCACCCTCTCCAAAGCATCCACATCCTTTTGGTACTGTGGCGACCAGAACTGTACATAGTATTCCAAATGTGGTCGAACCGGTGTCCTTTACAACTGTAACATGACCTGCCAACTCTTGTACTCAATTACCCCGTCTGATGAATGAAAGCATGCCGTATGCCGCCTTGACCACTCTGTCGACCTGCATTGCCACGTTCAGGATACAATGAACCTAAACACCCAGATCTCTCTGTGCATCAGTTTTCCCCAGGGCTTTTCCATTTACTGTATAGTTCGCTCTTGAATTGGATCTTCCAAAATGCATCACCTCGCATTTGCCTGGATTGAACTCCATCTGCCATTTCTCTGCCCAACTCTCCAATCTATCAGTATTCTGCTGCATTCTCCGACAGTCCTCTTCACTATCTGCTACTCCACCAATCTTAGTGTCATCTGCAAACTTGCTCATCAGATCATCTATACCTTCCTCCAGATCATTTATGTATATTACAAAGAACAGTGGTCCCAACACAGATCCCTGTGGAACACCACTGGTCACAGTTCTCCATTTTGAGAAACTCCCTTCCACTACAAGTCTCTGTCTCCTGTTGCCCAGCCAGTTCTCTATCCATCTAGCTAGTACACCCTGGACCCCATGCGACTTCACTTTCTCCATCAGCCTACCATGGGGAACCTTATCAAACGCCTTACGGAAGTCCATGTATATGACATCTACAGCCCTCTCCTCATCTATCAACTTTGTCCCTTCCTCAAAGAATTCTATCGGACCTTCCCTGCACCAAACCACGCTGCCTATTACTAATAAGCCCATTTTCTTCCAAATGTAAATAGATCTTAATTCTCAGTATCTTCTCCAGCAGCTTCCCCACCACTGACGTCACGCTCACTGGTCTATAATTTCCGAGTTTATCTTGCTACCCTTCTTAAACAAGGGGACAACATTAGCAGTTCTCCAGTCCTCCGGGACCTCACCCGTGCCCAAGGATGCTGCAAAGGTATCTGTTAAGGCCCCAGCTATTTCCCCTCTCACTTCCCTCAGTAACCTGGGATAGATCCCATCCGGACCTGCGGACTGTCCACCCTAATGCCTTTTAGAATACCCAACACTTCTCCCCTCCTTATGCTAACTTGACCTAGAGTAATCAAACCTCTGTCTAACCTCAACATCCATCATGTCCCTCTCCTCAGTGAATACTGATGCAAAGTACTCATTAAGAATCTCACTCACTTTCTCTGACTCCTCGCATAACTTCCCTCCTTTGTCCTTGAGTGGGCCAACCCTTTCTCTAGTTACCCTCTTGCTCCTTATGTATGAATAAAAGGCTTTGGGATTTTCCTGAACCCTGTTTGCTAAAGATATTTCATGACCCCTTTTAGCCCTCGTAATTTCTCATTTCAGATTGGTCCTACTTTCCCGATATTCTTCCAAAGTTTCGTCTGTTTTCAGTCGCCTAGACCTTATGTATGCTTGGGAAAGTCAGTGGCCGCTTAGATACAAAATTAGCTTCAAACTAAACAGAGCTGTGGTAAAAGACTGTTTATCAGACTGGAGAATGGAAAGCAGTATGTTCTCGAGTCATTGCTGGAATCACTGTTTTTTGATGGGTATTTTTTCGTCTTGCACTAATCAGGACTGACATACCAGAAACCAGACTTAGGAAGGGAAACAATTTATATAGCATATGAAGACTGTGTTGATTAGTTAAACTGTAGTTATCATGGAAAATTAGTAAGAATTGTTAACTGTCAATCTTGGTTAGCTGATTAAACTCAAACCTGGTAGGTATACTCTGATTAGTTCGAGCATTGGCATGGAAAATGCAACAGGGATTGACGTCTCTGTAAACGTTGCAGCAAGGGAGAATAGCAGCGAGGTATGAATAAATTCTTTTTCTACACAATGTGTGAACATTTGTAGCTTCCAGCATTCATGAATAAGTCATTCTGCGAGTCCAAATAACAATCATAAACTAAGAACTAAGAGAACTGCAGATGCTGCAAATCCGAGACAAAAATAAAAATAGTTGGAAAAGGTATGGCAGCAACTGTGGAGGGAAATCGGAGCTAACATTTCAAGTCAAGTGAGGTTCTGAAGAAGTCTCTTGACCCGAAATGTTAACTCTGATTTCTTTCTACATCTTGCTAGACCTGCTGAACTTTTTCAGCAATTTCTGTTTTTGTCCCTGACAGACATGAAACTGATTTGTTGCATCTCCATGCTGACAATTATCCAACCAGTGAGCTCTGTCTTCTCATGCTGTTTCAATTAATACTCCTTCTGAGTCTAGTTTCTTGCATCTCTGGCCTGATGAAGGCAAGATAGAAAGCTTCAACTTTGTGGCTTACTTTTTAACAATCTTTTAAGTTCTATATTACCAAGCAATTAAATATAAATTAGTTAGATATTTGAAAAAAGATGGTAATATTCCAAAACTGGATAATAATAAACTTGGGAGGTATGGCTGTCATTGAGGATAATAACAATTGATTGCAATAGGCCATAACATTAGAATGGGCAGACAAGTATCAGTTGGAACTTAATAGAGTGAAATATGAAGTGAAGCATTTTGGTGAGGCGATAGGGAGAGACTGAATGGGACCATTCTAAAGACTGTGTGCAGCTGCAGAGGAACCTGGGGTATCACGAACCTAGATTGTCGAAGGAAAAATTGAGAGATTGGTTACCCAGGCCGATGGAATCTTAGTCTTCATAAAGAGATATACAAAGCACAGATGTAGAGATGTTCTGCTGAATCTTTACAAAGAACTGGTTAGGGCATAATTAGAATATTGAAACAATTTCCAGTCACCACCCTTTAGACGAGATGTGAGGATCTTTGAGGGGGTGCAGAGGAGATTTTCTGTGCTTCTATGTTACTATCCCACAACCAATGGATCAGATTTAAGCTCTGACGTCCTGCCACATCCAGTTGTGGATGGTGGTGGACAATTAAACAACTCACAATGAGAGGAGGCTTCGCAAATATCTCCATCCTCCATGATGAAAGAACCCAAAACATCAATACAAGAGGCTGAAGCATTTGCAGCAATCTTCAGCCAGAAATGCCAAGTGGATGATCCATTTCAGCATCCTCCAGTGGCCCCCAGCAACACTGATACCAGTCTTTAGCCAATTCGATTCACTCTGCTGGATTCAAGAAATGGCTGGAGGCACCAGACATTGCAAAGACTACGGGCCCTAACAATGTTCCGGCAATAATATAGAAGATTTGTGCTCCAGAACTTGATGCTCCTTTAGCCAGGCTCTCCCAGTTCTGTTACAACACTGGCATCTATGCAACAATGTGGAAAATTGCCCAGATATGACCTGTACACAAATGCAGAACAAATCCAATGCAGTCAATTACCAGTAAAGTGATGGAAGGTGTCATCAACAGTGCTATGAAGCAGCACCTGCTCAGCACTAACCTGTTCACTGATGCCCAGTTTGGGTTCTGCCAGGGTCATTCAGCACCTGATCTCATTACAGCCTTCGTTCACATATAGACAAAAGAGCTGAATTCCAAAGGTGAGGTGAGAGTGATGGTCCTTGACATCAAGGCTACATTTGACCAAGTGTGGCATCAAGGAGCCCTAGCGAAACTGGAATCAGTGGGAAATGGGGCAACCTGTCTGCTGGTTGGAGTTGTACCTGGCACGTAGGAAAATGGTCATGGTTGTTCAAAGTCAGTCATTTCAGCTCCAGAACATCTCTGTAGGAGTTCCTCAGGGTAGTGTCTTCAGCCCAACCATCTTCAGCTGCTTCATCAATGATCTTCCTTCCATCATAAGGTCATTTGTGACTCTTCAGATACTGAAGCAGTACATGTCTGAATGCAGCAAGATCTGGACAGGACCAGGCTTGGGCTGACAAGTGGCAAGTAATACTTGTGCAACACAAATGCCAGGCAATGACCATCAGCAATAAGAGGCAATCTAACCGCCGGCCCCTGATATTGAATGGTATAACCATCACTGAATCTGCCACTGTCAATTTCCTTGGTGTTACCATTGACCAGAAACTCAACTGAACTCATTAAATAAACCCAGTGGCTACAAGACCAGGTCAGAGGCTAGGAATACTGCAAGGAGTAACTCCTGGCCTGACATCCAAAGCCTGTCCACCATCTACAAAGCACAAGCCAGAGGGATGTGTTGGAATACTGCCCAGTTGCCTGGATGGATGCAGCTCCAATAATACTCAAGAAGCTTAACACCATCCAAGACAAAACATCCCGCTTGATTAGTACCACATCCAGAAGCATTGACTCCCTCTACCGCCAATGCTTGGTAGTAGCAATGTGTAATATCTACATGATGCACTGCAGAAGTTCACCAGTGCTCCTCAGCCTGCATCTTCCAAACCTATGACCACTTCCATCTAGAAGGACAAGGGCAGCAGATATATGAAAATACCAACACTTGCATATTTCGCTCCAAGCTGTTCACCATCTTGATTTGGAAGTATATCACTGTTCCTTCACTGTTGCTGGGTCAAAATCCTGGAATTCCCTCCATAAGGGGCTTGTGGGTCAACCTACAGCATGTGAACTGCATCAGTTCAAGAAGGCAGCTCACCACCAAGGGCAATTAAGGACGGGCAATAAATGCTGGCCAGCCAGCACTGCCCATGTTTCATGAATGAATTTTTAGAAAACTAGAATGATTCAAGGAACTATGGCTTATAGGTACAAGGTTAGGTTGCAGAAGGTGAGGTTGCTTTGGAGCACAGGAGGGAGGAAATGGATTTAATTAAAGTGTATCCGAGATAAAAGGTACTGCAGATGCTGGAGAATCCGTGATAACAAGCATGGGGCTGGATGAACACAGCAGGTCAAGCAGCATCATAGGAGCAGGAAAACTTGACGTTTC
>JAHRHZ010000223.1:376920-392184 GCA_024137785.1 Ginglymostoma cirratum | reverse complement strand
CAGGAAAACTTGACGTTTCGGGCCTAAACCCTTCATCAGAAATGATCCTGCTCCTATGATGCTGCTTGACCTGCTGTGTTCATCCAGCCCCATGCTTGTTATCTTTAATTAAAGTGTGCAAGGTTATGATGAGTTTGAAAAGAACAGTGAAGAATACAGCACAAGAACTGGCTGTTCGATCCACTAGATGGCACCAACATAGGATGCCTTTCTAAACAAAAAACTTTTAGCTTCTACACGGTCAGTTTCCTTCTGTTTTCTGTCTGTTCATATATGTGTCGAGATGCCTCTTAAATGTTGTTATTGTATCTGCCTACACCGCCACCTCTGGCAGCACATTTCAGGCACTTAGTACCCTCTGTGTAGTAAAACCTGCCACTCGTATCTCCTTTAAACTTACCCATTTTTACCTTAAACCTATGTCTCCTAGCAATTGACATTTCAACCCTGGGAAAAAGAATCAGACTATCCATTCTATCCATTCCTCTTGTAATTTTGTAAACTTCTATCAGGTCAGCCTTAATTCTTTTGACATTCATGTGAAAACAAACCAAGTTCCTCCAATTTCTCCTCAAAGCAAATACCCTCCAAACCAGCCTACGTGCTGGTAACAAGCATGGGGCTGGATGAACACAGCAGGTCAAGCAGCATCATAGGAGCAGGAAAACTTGACGTTTCGGGCAACCCTCTTGAAAGCCTCCACATCCTTCTGGTAGTGTGGTGACCAGAATTCTACACAATATTCCAAATGTGGCCTATCTAATGTTCTATATGGTTGCAACATGACTTGCCAATTTTTATACTGTGTCCCTGTCGATGAAGGCAAGCATGCCATGTGCCTTGTTGACCATGTTATCCACTTGTGTTGCCAGTTTAGGGAACTGTGGACCTGTTTGCCTAAATCCCTCTGTATGCTGATGCTTCTAAGTGTTCTGCCATTTCCTGTATACCTCCCTCCTACGTTAGATATCTCAAAATGTATCACCTCTCATTTGCCCAGATTGAACACTATCTGCTGTTTCTCTGTCCAATCCTCCAGCCTGCCTATATCCTGCTGTATCCTGTGGCAATCCTCCTCACTATCCACAGCTTCCCTGATCTTTGTGTCATCCGCACTTACTGATCAGGTCACCCTCATTCTCTAGATCATTTTTTTTATATATTACAAACAATAGGGTTCCAGCACTGATTCCTGTGGAGCACCACTGATCACGGATCTCCAGTCATAAAAACGTTCTTTTACCGCTACTCTGCCTCTTCTGTGACTAAGCCAATTCTGCATCAATCTTACCAGTTCACTGTGGATTCGATGTGACTTCACTTTTTGTATTAGCCTGCCATGAGGGAACTTTTCAAAGGCCTTGCTAAAGTCCATATAGACAACATTTACTGCCTTGCCCTCACCAGTCATCTTTGTCACTTTTGTGAGATACGATCTTCCTTGCACAAAGCCACACTGCCTATCGCTAATAAATTTACATTTATATTTGCATTTGTTTTGGAGCACAGGACGTAGAAAATGGATTTACTGAAAGTGTACAAGATTATGACAGGCTTGGAAAAGGTAGAAAGAAGATGAGCTTTCCTGTTGGCTGATGGTGCTAGGACCAGAAGACACAGATTTAAGGTTTTGAGCAAGAGATGAAGGGAGAATGTAAAAATTACCTTTTTTAAGCAGCTACTGGTAACGTACCAGAACTTGCTGTCTACTAGGCATTGCTTACGGGGTTGGTGGATGAGGAGACATTCAGTGATATCAAAAGGAAACTGGACAGGCACATAACGGAAACAAATTTGTCAGACTGCAGGGATTAAATGGGAGAAAGAGACTGGCTTGCTCTGCAGAGAGCTGGCATTGAGTTGATGAGTTTAATGGCCTCTAGCTGTGCCATTATGACTTTACTTGTGTTGTAGAATGCAGGAGGTCAGACGACAACCCCAACTAGAGTCCAACCTTCGGGGGAATTGTGGAACAAGAAGCAGAATTTTTTTCTCTTTTAGTCCTTCAGGGGATGTAGATGCAACTGGCCAGACCAACATTTATTACCCATCCCCAGCTGTCCATAATGAAGTGTCAACCCCACATTGCTGTCAGTCTGGAGTCACAGTTGGCAAGGCTGGCAGCTTCCTTCCATGAAGGACATTAGTGATGGGCTAATCTGACAATCGGAACGGTGGCTCAGTGGTTAGCACTGCTGCCTGTCAGCGCTAGGGACCCAGCTTCGATTCCAACCTTTGGCAACCGTGTGGAGTTTGCATGTTCTCCCAATGTCTGCATCAGTTTGTGCTGGGTGCTCTGGTTTCCTCCCACAGTCCAAAGATGTACAAGTTAGTTGGATTGGCCATGCTAAATTGCCTATAGTGTTAAGGGATGTGCAGATTAGGTGCATTAGCCATAGGAAATGTAGGATTACGGGGATGGGTCTGGGTAGGATGCTGTTCGGAGAGTCAGTGTGGACTTGTTGGGAAATGGCCTGTTTCCACACTGGGATTCTGTGATTCTATGACTATGGTTTCATAGTCATCATTAGACTTCTAATTCCAGATATTTATTGAATTCATATTCCACCCTCTGCCGTGGCAGGATTCAAACTCAGATCCCCAGAACATCAGGATATGTGGACTAATGATCTAGTGATAATACCATTAGGCCATCACTTCCCCACAATAGCCTGAGTGTTACCTGATATTTTGTGGGTAGTGCTTTGTAAAATCAGTTGAAGCAACAGGAAAGAGAGGTGAGCAAATTTTTAAATCAATTCTTTGACCCCTTCACAGCGAAACCTAGTTTGTTGCAGCCGGAAGGCGAATCTACTCCTGTTTCAGTTCCCAGACCAGCTCGAGTTGTGGCGATTGGGTAGCCCAGGAGGTTCAGGTAAACAATTTTGTTTTGTATAGTGTGCTGTGGATAAACAGCTTTTGGAAACAATGCAAATTTAACTTGTTGTCCAAACATAGCGAAGAACAGTGTACTGAAGAATTGGAAGTGCAACACTGCACAATAGTCAACCAGAGTAAAACAGCAATATTGCTAAATGCCACTGGTATGGTTGGGACAATATTAATTGATGTCCTGAGTGCAGTGTTACCATGCTGAAGCCGTGGATTCAGCATTACCCTGCTGATGCCCTTTTGTGGTGTGCTGTTGCTCTGAGTGCAGTGTTATGGAGGGAGGGTCTAAGTTACTTAAACAATTATGGAAAGTTTTTTGCATGTTTGGAATTGTAAAATATACGACATAACAAGAGTCCATTGATCCAATCAGGTTTTTGTCAGCTTTTCTTTTAAAAAAGATATCCAGAAAACCATAAACCTGTAAATTTGTCCCTTCGTGGATCTAACCACTTACCTTTCAAACTTCTATTGAATCTGGTTTCGTCACAATTAAAGATAGCATAAACAAAATCACAACTTCCTGTATTTTTGTTTTCGTTCTGTTCTCATTCTTTTACCAACTGCTTTGTACATGAGTCCTCCAACAATTAACCATTTTGTGTTCTCTATTTGTCAAAACCATTGATGGTCGCTTGTTCTTTTCTACAAAGAACAGTCTTAGCCTTTCTAAGCACCCCTAATCATTGGACTGTATTTTCCTAAATTCTGGTAACTGCAGAATCTGGTGTTTACTCACAGGCACAACTCCAGCTTTTCACGGACAGTTAGCTTCACCAAGCTTGTTCAGTCCCTGGATTTTTTTCTTTTTCTGAGCTCTGATCTTGATCAGCAAGATCTGACCCCTCGGACTATATTGAGTTCTAACTTCATAAGTATAGCCAACTGCGCTTGGGACTTTGCTCCCAATACATCCACACCGAATGAGCAGCTTTCTCAGCAGTACAGCTAACAGCACTTGCCCTATATTGAACCTGCTTCTGTCTCACTCTCTTTCACTGTCTTCCTGCGTCTGACTCTTAACTAACTGTAACTACTGAACTGTTTTGAGTGACTATTCAAATCCCTGCATCAAATCTACTCTTGTTCCAAAACAAGTTTGAAAATAGCTACCCAGAAACATGATATACCGGTTTCCCTGAATTACAGTGCTGTTATCCAAGTCATTAACAAATGATGTGAATAACTGTGCATTAAAATCAGTCTTACCCAAGTCTAAAACTTTAGTAGCTGATTCATGCTTTTTGCTTTCAAATGCTACATTGAACTCAATTGTGTTATGGTCACTATTTTGTTGTTGGCTTCTACAATACAATTGGATACAAAGAAACAAATTTCATCAGAGCACATGTCCCGTACAATATACGCCTTAGTTACCAAGCTATACACCTTCAATACACTTAAAGCCTTGAGGTAAACTTTTGGCTGTGTTAAAAATACATTTGTCTCTTGGCCCACTTTGATGCTAGTTTCTTTGCTGTGATTCTGGGTCTGTCCAAATGAGATCTGATTTTAATATAGACTTTCGTACGAGTGTTTATTTCCAGTTTATGTGGACTTGTTTTTGTTTCATCTCATGTGATTTTTTTCTTTTCCATTTCTCATTGTATGCAGGGATTCCTGGAGATATCCTTCCAATTAGCAAAAAGCCAGAGAAGTTGCTGCAATTAAAGAACAAGGTGTGTGGGAGGAACTGGAGGATTTTGGTGTTAATATTAGCAGTGGATGTTTTAAACTCTGTCCAGTCCAATGAGCTGTAGGCTGTACAGCTTTGTGTGACAGCTTAATAAACAACATGCTCGCCTTACAGTGACTGATTTCTCCCCTCAAACTGAAGTCAGCACGGCTCACCACAAGCCATTTGTGCACATGAGGCTTATTGTATGACTGAGCCCTGATACACTGGGCTCATATGATCAAACAGATTAGGAGCAAGAGTAGACCATTTAACCCTTCACCATTCAATAAGATCATGGCAGATCTGGGATGTCGCCTGAACTCCACTTTCCTGCCTGACTGTCTTGCAGATTGAATACATACAAAGCTGAATTAGATTTTAAATGACCCAACCTCATCAGCTCTCTGAAGGAACATTCCAAAACTAATGACCCTCTCAGAAGAAATGCCATATCATCTCAATCTTAAAAGGGGAGACCCCCATCTTTTGAAACTGTATCTCAAGCTCTAGATTGCTTCATGATGAAAACATTCTCTCAGCATCTGCCCTCACAACTCAGGATCTTCTTTGATCATCACTCATTCTCCAATGAATTTATACTCCAGTGAGTGGTTTTGGTTTGTCATTTTTCTTGTATAGGGTTGTGATCACATACGGTGCTGTGCGCTGTCTCCTTGTGGAACCTGGATTGCTTTCTCAAACATTTACAGAGTTCGTCTCTATCGAATACAGTATGAAAATGACACTGTCACAATTCATGCGGTAGGTCAGCTATCCAGGTTTGTAAGATAGGGTTTAGCAGTGGAAGCTGTGTGGTCTTCCTGTGATTTGAGCAATTGGGATGTGAAGGGTGGGGATGGGGGTGTATACGATGTGTGTGTGCACGTGTGTAAGTGAGAGAGAGACACAGAGGGAGAGACCAGGGTGCGGGGGTGAGAGAGAGCGATCAGGATGCAGGGGTGAAATGAGGTGGTCCAGCTGGCCTGTGTATGAATGATTTTCAGTTGCTAACTTTTTTTAATCACATCTTGTCTCTTCCCCTCCTGCAGGCTTCACAGTTTTTGAAGGCACAGCAGCCAGCTCATCAGTTGCTGTTCTCTGCCGATTCCACCAAATTGTTTGTTGCCTTAGATCGTAGTCGTGTTCAGGTTGTGGATCTGGTGATGCTTAATTCCAAGCATGCACACATTCTCACTCCCAAATCTGGTGAGTTTTCCTCTTCAAAATGCCACCAATTATTGCAATTAATCGATAGCTTGGCATTCAAATGTAAAGATAGTAATCTGTAAACTTGGGCGTAGGAACTTGTCCACTTTTTGTGTTAAGTCACTTGCCACAATATCAAGATAGTTCCTTCTGTACAGTTAATTACTGGGTGTAATTCCATGGTTATTAGGATTCTACATTTAATGGACAGGACAATGTCAGGGTTTTCCTATATTGTTCCCAACTTACACCAAGAGACAGTTCCTGAAGGTGTTGACATTGACTGGGAAACAGATTTGATTTGATTTATTGTTGTCACGTCTACTTAACAAAACAAAAATTTTGTTCTGCGTGCAGTACGGGTAGGTCATACCATAGGAAGTGCATTAGGGTAAAACAACAGAACAAGAAATACCATGTTACAGCTGTAGAGAAGGCGAGGTCAACATTAAATTTGAAATTTGAGAGGCCCATTCAGAAGTTTAATTACAGCAGGGAAGAGGATGTCCTTGAATCTGTTGGTATGTGTGTTTAAGCTACTGTATCTTTTGCCTGATGGAAGAGGTTAGAAGAGATTATAACCGGGATGGGAGGGGTCTTTGTTGGCTGCTTTCCTGAGGCAGCAAGAAGTATGGACAGAGTCAGTAGATGGAAAGTCGGCTTGTGTGATGGATTGGTTTGTGTTCACAACTGTTTGTAGTTTCTTAGTCCTAGGCAGAGCAATTGCCCAACCAAGCTGTGATGCATTCAGGTAGAATGCATTCTATGAGGCATCGATTTAAAAATTGGTAAACAACTTCATGGACATCCTTATCCTCCTGAGGACGTACAGGTGTTGTTGCGCTTTCTTGACCATTGCATCAACATGGGTGCACCAGGACAGATTGTTGGTGATCACTCCCAGGAACTTAACACTGTCAACCATCTCCACCTCCGCACCATTGATGTAGATAGGGGTGTGCCCTCCACCTTGCTTCCTGAAGTTGATGACCAGCACTTTCGTTCTCTGACGTAGAGAGAGAGGGATTGTTACCTTTACACCACACCACCAAGCACTCTATCTCTTCCCTGAATTCTGTTTCATCATGCTTGAAATCTGGCCTACATTGATGGTGTCATCGGTGAACACATACACAGAGTCAGGATGAAATTTGGCCACGTGGTCGTGTGTGTACAGGGAATATAGTGAGGGGCTGAGTACGCAGCCTTGCAGGGCACTGGTGTTGACAATGGTCATGGAGGAGGTGTTGTTGCCTATTCTCGCTGGGCGCAGTCTGTGGATCAGGAAGTTGAGGATCCAATTGCAAAGGGTCGAGCAGAACCCTGGGTCTGAGTTTGGAGATTAGTTTGCTTGGAGTCATAATGTTGACTACAGCTCTGCCTTCAATGAGTAGAAGCCTGATGTAGGTATCCTTGTTATCTAGATGTTCCGGGGTGAGTGTAGGGCCAGGGAGATGGCATCTGCTGTGGACCTGTTGCGTTGGTAGGCAAATTGCAAGGGATCAAGGCATGCTGGGAAGCTAGAGTTGATATGAGCCATGACTAACCTCTTGAAGCGCTTCATAATTTATGGAGGTCAGAATCCACTGGGCAGTAGTCATTGAGGCACACTGCATGAATTTTCTTTGTTACTGGAATGGTGGTGGTCTTGAAGCAGGTAGGGGCTGAAGGGTGCTGACTGTCACTGGAATATAGTTCCTAAAGGTGCTGACTGTCACTGGGATTCACTTCCTGAAGGTGCTGATTGACACTAGGACACAGTTCCTGAGGGTGCAGACGTTCACTGAATCACTATTTGTGTTAAGGAGATTCTGTCTTTCTTCAAGTGAATTCTTGGTTTACTTGGTTTTTGATAATTTATACCTGTCATTGTGCATTTTATCCTGAATAGCTTTTGAATCTCTTTCGCCTACTGTAGATTCCCTCGAGCCTGTCTGCCTGTTGGCAGTGAGTGCTGATGGTAACTGGCTGGCAGCTGCAAATTCTGACTGTGAAATCAATATCTATAACTTGAAGCAGCTAAAGGTAAGAACCAGAGGCCTCGGGCAAATGCAAATGTCTGGGGCAAGCAGAGGAGCACGCGAGAGGTGAAACCCAGTCATGAAGGTCAGGCAGATCAAGGCCCAGATGGTGGTATCGGCTATCAATGGGAATGGGATGATTCTGATGGAAAATCGAGGGATGTGGTTACAAGAGCTATGAATGTTTTAAAATGGGAATGGGATGATTCCGATGGAAAATCGAGGGATGTGGTTACAAAAGCTATGAGGTAGTGATAAAGGGTGATGCTTTTCTGGGGGTGTTGCTGGGATTGATGCCTGCATACAGAAGTATTCAGGCAGGAGCTATCAGTTATTGACATGGGATTTGAAAAGTAGTGGTGTCTGGAGGGAGGAAGGGGTGAGGCATCAAATGGGAGAAGAAGGGACAAAGAGATAGTGTTGGCTGGGGAGCACAGTGAGGTGTCTGTTGGCCAGGCGTGTAATTCTTTGCATTGATGGATTCCTCTTCCTTCCAGAATCACTGCACGGTTCCAGTCTATAATCATCTCCCTACTGCTATTGCCATTAATCCACACACCAACAATCTGATTACTGTCCACACGGATCACCAGGTATGACCCTCTGAAGCAGAGTGTATTTAACATTGCACCTTGCTGTCAGCACCTTGGAATAATCCAAACTCTGGATCTTGCTGTCATATTTTATACACTGCCAGATTTCTTTGGAAATTCTCTGTCTGCAAATTAAAAGGATGAAGTGGGGGCAGCACATGTAGATGCAAAATTTAGTAAGGAACAGAAAAGAAAGTGTTCCCCAGGGGTCAGTATGAGGATGCTGCTCCTTTTGGTATGTATTAATGACCAGGACACGGTTATGTAAGGTATAATTTCAAATTTTTCCAGCTCTGAACTCAGAAATGTTTTAATGAGTAAAGTAACAGGTTTCAGGAGGACATGGACAATCAAGACAGGCAATGTGTGGTACATGAAATTTATTGCAGGAAAATATATAGCGATACATTTTGGACAGAAGAATGAGGAGAGGTGATATAATAAAGTGCAAGTTTAAAAGGCTTGCAGCTACAGGGAGACTTGGGGTTGGATGGACACAAGCCTTTGAAGGTGCTAGAACAAGTTGGGAAGGCTGTTTAAAAGAAGTCAATGGGATTATTACAGTCAGTAATGATGGCATGAGCACAGAGTAAGGAGTTCAGCTAAATCTTTTCAAAACACTTGTTAGACATCAACTAGAGAATTGTTCTAATTCTGGATGTCACATTTTTGGAAGAATGCCACGAACATTTGAAGGTAAAGACATAGGGATCATGGGATTTCTGAATAGAACTGTAAGGAGATTTGATTAACTTGTTTAAAATATTTTAGCCTAAACTGGAGTATTCTGTCCAATTCTGGCACTGTACTTCAGGAAGGATCTCAAATCCTTGGAGAGGATGCAGAGAAGATTTATTTGAATTTTTAAAATTAATTGATGAGATAAGAATGTCAGTGACTGAGCCAATATTTATTGCCCATCCCTACCTGCCCCAGAAAAAGTGATGACAAGCTGCCTTCTGGAACTGCTGCAGTCCATATTGTGTAGGTACACTTGCAATGCTGCTAGGGAGAGAGTTCCAGCATGACACTAGGGGTAGGGGAATTCAGTGGATGTGGAGAGACTGGAAAAGCTGGGGTCACTGTCCTCCGACTGAAGAATGTTGAGAGGAAATATGTTTGCAGTATCCAATATTTTGAATAAGGAGGAATCTCCCTGTGGCAGAAGGGTCAGTAGCACATTTAAGGTTATTCACAAAAGAGTCAGAGATGGCATAAGGAAACATTACCTTAATACACACTGAGTTGAGACCTGAAATGGAAAGGGTGGTAGAAGCAATTCAATATCTAAGGGAAAAGATTCACACAGCTCAGATGGGAGAGTTGAGAGGTGTTGATGAAAATTGGATAGATCTACCAAAGGGCTGACACACCAAGGGGCCGAATCACTGTTTTGATGACCCATGTTTTTATCTCCTCAGATTTTTGAATTCAGCATCAGTGAGAAAAAATACACTGAGTGGAGTCGTGCACTGCAGCAACAGGGATTGCACCAACACTGGCTTGAACGGGATACACCTGTCACACATGTGACTTTTAACCCTAAAGTGACCACACAGATTATCCTTCATGATGCATACATGTTCTGTATTATTGACCAGTTGCTGGTAAGTGCCCTGCCTCCAGCCTTATAAGATTCCCTATAGTAGGCTGATGGAGGAAGTCGCACGGGGTCCAGGGTGTACTTGCTAGTTGGATAGAGAACTGGCTGGGCAACAGGAGACAGTTTTAGTGGAAGGGAGTGTCTCAAAATGGAGGACTGTGACCAGTGGTGTTCCACAGGGATCCATGTTGGGACCACTGTTGTTTGTGATATACATAAATGATCTGGAGGAAGGTATAGATGGTCTTTTTAGCAGGTTTGCAAATGACACTAAGATTGGTGGAGTAGCAGATAGTGAAGAGGACTGTCGGAGAATGCAGCAGAATATTGATAGATTGGAGAGTTGGGCAGAGAAATGGCAGATGGAGTTCAATCCAGGCAAATGCGAGGTGATGCATTTTGGAAGATCCAATTCAAGAGCGAACTGTGGTAAATGGGAAAGCCCTGGGGAAAATTGATGCACAGAGAGATCTGGGTCTTCAGGTCCATTGTACCCTGAAGGTGGCAATGCAGGTGGATAGAGCGGTCAAGAAGGCATACGGCATGCTTTCATTCATCAGACGGGGTATTGAGTACAAGAGTTGGCAGGTCATGTTTCAGTTGTATAGGACTTTGGTTCGACCACGTTTGGAATACTGCATATAGTTCTGGTCGCCACATTACCAAAAGGATGTTAATGCTTTGGAGAGGGTGCAGAGGAGGTTCACCAAGGGTGTTGCCTGGTATGGAGGGCGCTAACTATGAAGAGAGGTTGAGTAGATTAGGATTATTTACATTAGAAAGACGGAGGTTGAGGGGGAACCTGATTGAGGTCTACAGAATCATGAGGGGTATAGACAGGGTGGATAGCAAGAAGGTTTTTCCCAGAGTGGGGGACTCATTTACTACGGATCATGATTCCAAGGTGAGAGGGGAAAAGTTTCAGGGAGATATGCGTGGAAAGTTCTTTACGCAGAGGGTGGTGGGTGCCTGGAACGCCTTGCCAGCGGAGGTGGTAGAGATGGGCACGATAGCATCATTTAAGATGTATCTAGACAGATACATGAATGGGCAGGGAGCAGAGGGATACAGATCCCTGGAAAATAGGCGACAGGTTTAGATAGAGGATCTGGATCGGCGCAGGCTTGGAGGGCCGAAGGGCCTGTTCCTGTGCTGTAATTTTTTTTATTGTTCTTTATCAGAACCCCCTCCCCAGTCCCAGCCAGAAGATTTTGTATCCTTGTCTTCAAGAGCTGATCTCCTGACCACCCCTTCACTACACACACTTTCCCCATATCCTCGCCTTGCTTATTTTGCTGTTATACTTCGAGATTCTTCTGGGATAAACTTCTGGTGATTTTTTTTTGTTTGTTTTGTTTTTGTTTTCTTTTTTAAATTTCCCGTCAGCGTCTTCCAAATGAACAATCAAACCTTCATAACCAACTGACCCTGAAACGTCTCTCTGGAAAAGCCCGCAAAGTTGAGGAACATGCATTCAAAATTTGTAAGAAATTCAAGGTAAGATCTAAGGAATTTGTACAACATTACTGTACAGAAACTGGCCATTCGATGTTTCATATGTGAGCTGCTGTTGTCCCCTACATGTGCCATTGAGTCCCCCTTTAACACTTGTACAGGATGGCCAACAATCCCAGATTCTCCAGTCTCTCATTGCTGGCACTCTGCATTCAGTCCATGGTCTTGACTTTCATAAAATCACAGAAGATAGGAGCAGGAGGAGGTCACTCGGCCCTTCAAGCCTGCTGCGCCATGCTTCACGATCATGGCTGATCGTCCAACTCAATAGCCTAATCCTGCTTTCTCCCCATAACCTTCAATCCCGTTCACCCCAAGTGCTATACCTAGTCACCTCTTGAATACATTTAATGCTTTGGCATCAACTACTTCCTGTGGTAGTGAATTCCACAGACTCACCACTTTTTGGGTGAAGAAATGTCACCTCGTCTCCGTCCTAAATGGTCTACCCCGAATCCTCATACTGTGACCCTGGTTCTTCCCAGAATGTGATGCTAAAAACTGAACAATACTTCAGACGAGGACTACCTATTCATTGTTAAAGTCTTATCATAATTTACTATATCAATACTTTTCTTACTTTGTCAATTATTGGTAAAGATCCTGAATGTTTTTTTTCTTAAATCAACTTGTCCTGCCGCCTTCCAATATTTGTGTGTACAGCTTCGGATCTCTCAATTCCTTCATCCCTTTTAAAATTGAAACATTAGTAACACACTCACCTTTGAAAGTTATGGGTTCAATTCTCTTCTGAACTTCAGCACAAAGGTCTCGGTTGACTGTTCAGTGCAGTTCTCAGGGTGGTTGTGTCTTTAGAATGATGTTAAAGAGAAGTCTCATCTGCTGTCTTATAGATACATGAATGACAGAATTTTGAATGAGAACAGAGATGTTATTTCTCATCTTGGCCAATAATTATCCCTCAATCAATGCAACAAAAATAAACTATCTGGTCGTTATCACATTGCAGTTTGTGGGATTTTTTGCTATGCACAAATTGGCTGCCACATTTCCAATATCATAATTCAAAATATTTCATTGGTTATAAAGCATTTCAAGATGATCTGAGGATGTGAAAGACGGTGGATAGAGAGAGAGTCATACCGCAGAATGGGAGTTTATCTTTCCGTTTATTTTGTGTTGCTTCTTCTAATTCCTGTTGAAATGAATCACTTCTCAACTCTTAACTTTTACAGGCCATATATTTATCTAATTCACCAATCACTATTTTTAAAATTTCAGGGTATATGGTGTCACTTAGAACTTAGAACATAGAACATTACAGCGCAGTACAGGCCCTTCGGCCCTTGATGTTGCGCCGACTTGTGAAACCAATCTGAATCCCATCTAACCTACACTATTCCATTATCATCCATATGTTTATCCAACAACCATATAAATGCCCTTAAAGTTGGCGAGTCTACAACTGCTGCAGGCAAAGCATTCCATGCCCTGACTACTTACTGGGCCCGTATTTATCGCCTATCCAATCTTGCCCTTGATAAAGTAGTGTTGAGCTGTCATAATTGCTGCAATCTTCCTAAAGTCTCTCGCTAGCTTGTTCATGACATAAGACTAAGAAATGTAGTAGTTTGCAGCCTTGAACTTATGTCGTGCATATACTTAGGTCATTAATATAGATCAAAAGTTGAAATAGTCCTAAGTCGTAGCCTCGCTGAAAGACCACTGTATATTTCGTGCTTCCTGCCCGCTCCACTTGTGCACAGTTGCACATCAATCTTTAAGGGACTGTTTGATGCGACCAATAGGCCACACAAAACAAAAATTTGTAAGCCCAAACTTTCTCAGTTCTAATAACCCTAAAATTTCTAACCAAACCTTTCTAGTTTGGAGGTTTCACAAACTAACTCCAACTGCTGATGAAGAGCCATCTGGACTCGAAACGTTAGCTTGCTCTCTCTCCCCATGGATGCTGCCTGATCTGCAATGATTTCCAGCATTTTTTCTTGGTACAGATTCCAGCATTTGCAGTAATTTGCTCCTGTAACCAGCTGGAGATTGGTATACCTTGTGTTAATGCATTTGTGTTGAGGAATTAGAGAACAGTACTCTCCATCTACTTTCCCTTTCCCACCTGCTGACTCAATGTTCCACACTAAACAAAAGGGAAAGAGTGTTGGGAACTGAGGTCCATTCCAGATGCCATCCAGGGTCATTCTGAAACTAAGATACAGTCATGGTCTATAGACAAGCTTATTCTGAGACAGACACAAGCCGAGGAAATGGTATTTGTCTTGTTTTTGTTTTCATTTGCTATGGGGTATGTTGTTTTGCATTCAACTATAGCTGTGTTCCGCATATGGTCAGATCCCCTGAACGTTATCTTCTCTCTTTGCAGCCTCTGATGCATGTTGAAATTCTGTTTGATGGTTGTCTTGTGGTGGTGGAACGTCCTGTGATGGAGATCAATGCACAACTGCCTGCGCCTGTCCGACAGAAGAAATTCGCCACATAAATGAGTTGAGTTGCTGTTGGTTCCTTTTGTTACATTTTTTCAGGATCTTTGATTGCTCCCTAGATTGTCCTTTAAACCTTACAATGGAGTTACAAACTTGTAATATTTTATTTGAAATAAATGCTGTGTCAAACTTAAATAAGGTGTGAGGCCACTGGCAAATATTGATTCACTTTGTCTTCCCACTTCCCACAAATGGTCTGTATTTAGTCTAAATGAGCAAGGACACGCAATCAACCCTGAATGACCTTTCAATCCTACCAGTGAAATTTCTCCAAGTGACCTGTTGTATTACAGGATGTTGTGGAGGAATTGCTAAGTTCACCTGTTCTGTCACTTAAAATTAAGCCTCTTCACTGGATTTGTCACAGGATGATGTGTGTACACTTTGTCCTGTATTTCTGCTCTGCCCAGTTTCCGCTCTGTGCAGCACCTAAATTAAAGATGCAGTATGAATCCATTATTTAAACTTGAACTCTGTTTCCATACAGATCATTGCACAGCAGTTCCAAGCTTATGGAATGAAGCAGCTGAGTCATGATCAAGTGGCGTGAGTGAAATGCAGTTTTCCCCGTAAAGTGAATCCAGACTGCAGTACCTTTTATCCCAGACTGTCCCTTTATTCGTTAACAGAATGAGGGCATCACTGGCCAGGCAGCATTTATTGCCCATCCCTAATTGCCCAAAGGGGATAACATTGCTGTGGGTCTGGAGTCACATGTAGTCCAGACCAGGTAAGGATGGTAGTTTCTTTCCTTGGTGAACCAGATAGGTTTTTCCCCAACAATCAACAATGGATTCATGGTCATCATTAGATTCTTAATTCTAGATATTTATTGAATTCAAATTCCACCATCTGCCGTGTCAGGATTTGAACCCAGGTCCCCAGAACATTATCTGGGTCTCTGGGTTAGCAGCCCTGCGAAAATACCACTAGGCCATCATCTCCCTTCATCTTAAATGAAGTTTTGCTGTTAAATTGAAACGTTCGGGTAGGGGTGTTCAATGCAGGGTATTGATTTACAGAAGCTTTGGATTAAGGGACTCAGTAAAGTCAGTAAATAAAGTCAGATTGTCTTGTGGCCAAAGGTGAAGTAGGAAGGAAGATGCAACAGACGAGATGTGCTGCAACATTAAAGTGGATAGTGAGATAGGGATTTAGAGGTGACTTGGTGGGACGTGATGACTGAGATCGGGGGGGGGACACGGGGGGGCGTGTGTGTGTAGCGGGGGGAGGGGGGGAGCGAGGGGGTGTGTGTGTGGCGGGGGGGGGGGCGAGG
>JAHRHZ010000223.1:325782-356920 GCA_024137785.1 Ginglymostoma cirratum | reverse complement strand
TGATTGCTGGGTCCGTTGTTGAGATATTTGTATCTTGGATAGCCACAGGTGAGGTGCCGGAAGACTGAGGTTGGCTGACGTGGTGCCACTATTTAAGAAAGGTAGTAAGGAAAAAACCAGTTAACTATAGACCGGGATAACAAGGTGTAGAGCTGGATGAACACAACAGGCCAAGCAGCATCAGAGGAGCACGAAGGCTGATGTTTCGGGCTTAGGCCCCTCTTCAGAAAAGTGGGCGGGGAAGGGGGTTATGAAATAAATAGGGAGAGAGGGGGAGTCGGATAGAAGATGGATAGAGGAGAAGATGGGTGGAGAGGAGACGAACAGGTCAAAGAGGTGAGGATGGAGCCAGTAAAGGTGAGTCGAGGTGGGGAGTTAGGGAGGGGATAGGTCTGTCCAGGAAGGACGGACAGGTCAAGGGTCAGGATGAGGTTAGTAGGTAGGAGATGGGAGTGGAGCTTGAGGTGGGAGCAGGGGATAGGTGGGAGGAAGGACAGGTTAGGGAGGCGGGGATGAGCTGGACTGGTTTTGGGATGTGGTGGGGGAGGGGGGATTTTGAAGCTTGTGAAATCCATATTGGTACCATTGGGCTGCAGAGTTCCCAAGTGGAATGAGTTACTGTTCCTGCAACCTCCAGGTAGCATCGTTGTGGCACTGCAGGAGACCCCGGATGGACATGTCGTCTGAGGAATGGGAGGGGGAGTTGAAATGGTTCGCGACTGGGAGGTGCAGTTGTTTATTGCGAACCGAGTATAGGTGTTCTGCAAAGCAGTCCCCAAGCCTCCACTTGGTTTCCCCGATGTAGAGGAGGCCACAACGGGAACAGCGGATGCAATATACCACATTAGCAGATGTGCAGGTGAACATCTGCTTGATGTGGAAAGTCTTCTTGGGGCCTGGGATGGGGGTGAGGGGGGAGGTGTATGGGTAGTTGTAGCACTTCCTGCAGTTGCAGGGAAAAGTGCCGGGTGTGGTGGGGCTGGAGGGGAGTGTGGACCGGACAAGGGGGTCACGGAGAGAGTGGTCCCTCCAGAAAGCAGACAAGGGTGGGGAGGGAAAAATGTCTTTGACGGTGGGGTCAGATTGCAGATGGCAGAAGTGTCGGAGGATGATGTCTTAGATCCGGAGGCTGGTGGGGTGGTACGTGAGGACGAGGGGGATTCTGCTTTCGTTGTTATTGGGGGGGAGGGGGTGTGAGGGATGAGTTGCAGGAAATGCGGGAGACACGGTCGGGTGGGGGGGGAGTCGCGATCCTTGAAAAACGAGGACATCTGAGATGTGCGGGAGTGGAATGCCTCATCCTGGGAGCAGATGCAGCAGAGGCGAAGGAATTGGGAATAGGGGATGGCATTTTTGGTGGGAGGAGGTATATTCCAGGTAGCTGTGGGAGTCGGTGGGCTTGAAATGGATATCGGTTTCTAGTTTGTTGCCAGAGATGGAGACAGAGAGGTCCAGGAAGGGGAGAGAGGTATTAGAGATGGTTCAGGTGAACTTAAGTTTGGGGTGGAAGGTGTTGGTGAAATGGATGAACTATTCGAGCTCCTCTTGGGAGCACGAGGCAGCGTTGATACAGTCATCAATGTAACGGAGGAAGAGGTGGGGGTTAGAGCCAGTGTAGGTACAGAAGAGGGATTGTTCCACGTAACCTACAAAGAGGCAGGCATGGCTTGGGCCCATGCGGGTACCCATGGCCACCCCCTTTGTCTGTAGGAAGTGGGAGGAATTGAAAGAGAAGTTGTTGAGGGCCCTGATATCAGTGGTTGACAAGTTGTTGGAGTGAATCCTGAGGGATGGGATTTACATATATTTGGAAAAGTAACAACTGATTAGGGATAGTCGACATGCCTTTGGGTGTGGGAAATCGTATCTCGTTAACTTGATTGAGTTCTTGAAGAAGTAATGAAGAGGATTGATGAGGACGGAGCGGTGGGCGTGATCTACATGGACTTCAGTAAGGTGTTAGACAAGGTTCCTCATGGTAGACTGGTTAGCAAGGTTAGATTACCTGGAATACAGGGAGAACTAGCCATTTGGATGCAGAACTGGCTCGAAGGTAGTAGACAGAGGGTGTGGTGGTGGAGGGCTGTTTTTCAGACAGGAGGCCTGTGACCAGTGGTGTGAATCCGCTGCTTTTTGTCATTTATATATATGATTTGGATGTGAATACAGGAGGTATGGTTAGTAAGCTTGCAGATGAGATTAAAATTGGAGGTGTAGAGGACAGTGAAGAAGGTTACTTCAGAGTACAATGGGATCTTGATCAAATGGGCCAATGGGCTGAGGAGCGGCAGATGGAGTTTAAATTAGATAAGTGTGAGGTGCTGTGTTTTGGAAAAGCAAATTAGGGCAGGACTTATACACTTAATAGTAATGTCTTGGGCAGTATTGCTGAGCACAGAGACCTTGGAGTGCAGGTTCATAGTTTCTTGAAATTGGATTCGCAGGTAGACAGGATAGTGAAGAAGGCAACAAAGACAGAAGTTGCTGGGGAAGATTAGCAGGTCTGGCAGCATATGTGAAGAGAAATCAGAGTCGACGTTTCAGTATGCTTGCCTTTATGGGTCAGTGCATTAAGTACAGGAGTTGGGGGGTCATGTTGCATCTGTACAGGACATTGGTTAGGCCACTTTTGGAATACAGCATGCAATTCTTGTCTCCGTGCTACAGGAAGGATATTGTGAAACTCGAAAGGGTTTAGAAAAGATTTGCAAGGATGTTGCCAGAGTATGGAGGGCTTGTGCTATAAGGAGAGGCTGAATAGACTGGGGCTATTTTCCCTGGACTGTCGAAGACTGAGAAGTGACCTTTATCGAGGTTTATAAAATCATGAAGGGCATGGACAGGGTGAATAGCCAATGTCTTTTCCCCAGGGTTGGGGAGTCCAAAACTAGAAGGCACAGGTTTAAGGTGAGACGAGAAAGATTTAAAAGCGACCTAAGGGGCAACGGTTTCACACAGGGTGATGCATGAATGGAACGAGCTGCCAAAGGAAGTGGTGGAGACTGGTACATTTACAACATCTAAAAGGCATCTAGATATGTATATGAATAGGAAAAGTTTACAGGGACATGGACCAAATGGGAATTGATTAATTTAGGATATCTGGTCGACATAGATGAGTTGGACCAAACAGTCTGTTTCTGTGCTTATGGGGCACGTGTTTATGGTAAGAGGGAGAAAGTTTAAAGGAGATGTGCGAGGAAAGTTTTTTTTTTACACAGAGGGTAGTAGGTCCCTGGAATGTGCAGCCAGGGAAGGTGGTAGACTCGGATATGATAGCAAAGTAGAAGAGGCATTCAGACGGACAGCTTTTAGAACAAGCAGAGAATACGTGGATATGGACCATGTGCAGGCAGGTGGGATTAGATTAGAATAGGATCACATTTGAAGTAGATATTTTGGGCCGAATGGCCTGTTCCTGTGCAGTACTGTTCTGTGTTTTAGAAAGATTGAGAGGGTACAGTTCTCAAGTGATTTGCAAAAATGTAAATGTGATAGAAGAAGAAATGGCACTGACTGCGATAGGGGTAGGGTTAGGGTTAGGGTTAGGAGTCAGGTTCATTTGTGGGCATTAGATGATTATTTAAGTTACGTGGGAAATGTGGCAAAATCATGATGCTCGTTTGTGGAGATGGTGAAGACATGATGGGGCTAAATAGCCTCCTCTGAACCATAATGATTCTGAAGTTTGAATTTATTGAGGCTAAGCTATGTTTTTGAGGGTTATGAGAAATAGACAGGAATATACAGTTGAGGCCTAGAGCATTTCAGCCATGATCTTATTAAACGGTGAAGCAGGCTCAAGGGCTGAATGGCCTACCTTGCTGTATTTCTTCTGATCTTATGCAGCTCCCCAGATTTCTTTACTTTGCCACACATTATTTTCAAATGACAGTACTGAGGCAGAAAATGTCAACATGGAAATAGGTTAAATATTGGATTAGGAAAAGGATGTGGAAACAGGATAAATGATTGAAACCACGTGCTCACACGAAGAGTCAATGCTGACGTTACACAGTTGGGTTTAATAGAAATGTTGAAATTAGGAACAGGAGAAGGCCCATTTGTTCGTTTGAGCTTGCTCAGTCATTCACTGTAATCATGGCTGATCATCCAACTCAATACCTATATTTCATCCCTTCAGTTCTAAGAACTATAGCTAACTCCTTAAACTTTCAATGTTTTGGCCTTAACCACTTTCTATGGCAGTGAATTTCACAGGTTCACCTCTCTCTGGGTGACAAAATTTCTCCTTATTCTCAGCCTTAAAAAGCCCACTCCTTACTCTAAGACTCTGACCTGGCTGTGGCTTATTTGTGTTGTAATTTAATCCTAACCACTTACGTTATTTCTAGCGCAATAGTGTCTGAAAACTGAGCTAGCATCTGCATATTCTAAGCTGTTGCGTCCAACAGAAAAGGATTCCGGTTGACATATTTGACTCTTTCATAGTGTGATTAGTTGCATCCTGTTGAAGTCATTCCTGAAATTTGCATGGTCTCAGTCTTATTAATGGTTGTACAGAGCTTTCTGCTCTAACCGGTATTTAATTTGCCAGGATAAATTTGAAAGCAAACTGAGCAGGTCTTTCCTGTGCTGTCACTATATGTATAGTTAGTGTTGGTTTATTTTTGTGAATGCTGTAACTTTGTATAAAGTATCTTGGCTCCATATTGCTCCCAGAGATTGATCAAATAACAACTTGTTTTGTTGTTCAGAGGTGTCATAGGTTTCTCTTGCTTCTCATCCGGTTTGATCTGCTGATTGCAATTATATGAACTTATATCTTGTTTGTTGGTATTTGGGCAAAAGTATGATGTTGTGGATCAGGGCCATAATAACCATTCACTTGACATTAAATTTCTCAATGCCTGGACAACCTCCACTTCATACAAGATCCTGTCTTCATTCATGGACACTCCTACCCTCCAAAGTTTTGTAGCCCATTCCACCACCTCTTCCCACAAACGTTGCTTTCTCAGGCCCATCAAAATGATTGCCTTGGTGCTGCCCTTCTGACAGTGCAGTGCTGCCTTATTTTGTTTTCCATTGTTATTAGTGTGGAGCTGGGATTCAGACACCTGCAGAACATGCATAGGAAAAGATACAAAATTTCAAATATTGAAGGTTGAATAGTATTGGGGATGGAGAATGCTGTCCGAAATAGGAAAGGTTCAGGTTTGGACTTTGCTGATATATGTCTATAATGCAGCATGAACAGATCCCTCTGTATCTTGCTGTATCCTGTTGATAAGGTTTAACACAGCATTTTTTGGTCTAAGAAAGTTTTGTGTATAAATATCTGTAATGTTAACTTCTATAGAAATGGTACTTTGTAATTTCTTACCTGCTCACTCATAGTGTTTTACTCAGCAGAATTGAGAAAAGGATGGGTTAAATGATTGCCTACACTTGACCTGTGATCTTTCTCTTGCAGTGACTTACATTCAGGAAGTGACTCCATACTTGAAAAAGCCCTCATTGATAGCAGACCTAACATGGGACAGCCTCCCTCTGCATTCTCCACGCCGAGGAGCTGCTGGCTCCAGTTCTCCAAATCATTGTGCCAAAGACAGCAAGATTTTCCCACTGAAGATGTGCTACATTGCAAGGAATCTGAGCATGCCTGATCCAGAGAGCAGGTTGAATGCTTAATCACAATAAGTGATCACAAATGTCAGTTTCACTTAGGCTGATGAAATGTATGAGCGAGATTCCATTCTATTTTCTGTATGATGTATCCCCTCATTCTGTCATTAATGCAGCTACACTGTAACTAAACAAGAAAGCAGAGGAATAAAAAAATTGAACTACAGGCCAGTTGGCAATAACATTAATTGTCCAGAAAATGCTATATTATTTAGTATATTATAATAACACTTAAAAAAGATACATGATTCTGTAAAGTTAGCCTGGTTTTATGAAAGAAATGTTTTCTTTTACAAATCTGTTCAAGTTTTTAAGGTAGAAAGTGTAACCATTGTAAGCAATAGATGGAAGTGTAAAGTTACAGAGATATTAATAGATTAAATAATGGTCACAATTGTGGTAAATTAATTTCAATGTAGACAAATGTGAGGTCATCCATTTTGGACATAAAGAATATAAATGGTATTTACTAAGTCATAAGGTAGAGGTAGTGGTGGCCCAAACCATCTTTAGGGTCCAGGTACGTGAAACATTAAAGTATCATGCACATGTACAGAAATAATTTTAAAAATGAATGGAATACTTACATTTAAATCTAGAGAATAGAGTACAAATGGGTAGAAGTCATGCTTTAAACTCAGGTTAGGCCACATTTGGAGTCACTATTAGCAGTTCTAGGCACTAAACCTCAGGAATGAGATAACAAGCATGGGGCTGGATGAACACAGCAGGTCAAGCAGCATCATAGGAGCAGGAAAACTTGACGTTTCGGGCCTAAACCCTTCATCAGAAATGGGGG
The DNA here is from genome assembly GCA_024137785.1 of Ginglymostoma cirratum. NCBI lineage: Eukaryota > Metazoa > Chordata > Chondrichthyes > Orectolobiformes > Ginglymostomatidae > Ginglymostoma > Ginglymostoma cirratum. Next base: position 350,472 of record JAHRHZ010000223.1, on the reverse strand, counting down.
AGGGGAAGAGGGTTCTGAAATAAATAGGGAGAGAGGGGGAGGCGGATAGAGGATGGATAGAGGAGAGGATAGGTGGAGAGGAGGCAGACAAGTCGAAGAGGCGGGGATGGAGCCAGTAAAGGTGAGTGTAGGTAGGGGGGTAGGGAGGAGATAGGTCAGTCCAGGGAGGACGGACAGGTCAAGGGGGCGGGATGATGTTAGTAGATAGGAGATGGGGGTGTGGCTTGGGGTGAGAGGGAAAACAGGTTAGGGAGGTGGAGATGAGCTGGGCTGGTTTTGGGATGCAGTTGGGGGAGGGGAGATTTTGAAGCTTGTGAAATCCACATTGATGCCATTGGGCTGCAGGATTCCCAGGCTGAATATGATTTGCTGTTCCTGCAGCCTTCGGGTGGCATCACTGTGGCATTGCAGGAGGCCCAGGATGGACATGTCATCTGAGGAATGGGAGGGGGAGTTGAAATGGTTCGCGACTGGGAGGTGCAGTTGTTTGTTGCGAACTGAGCGCAGGTGTTCTGCAAAGCGGTCCCCAAGCCTCCGCTTGGTTTCCCCGATGTAGAAGAAGCCACAACGGGTACAGCGGATGCAGTATACTACATTGGCAGATGTGCAGGTGAACCTCTGCCGGATCTCCTCCCTACCCCCCTACCTACACTCACCTTTACTGGCTCCATCCCCGCCTCTTCGACTTGTCTGCCTCCTCTCCACCTATCCTCTCCTATATCCTCTCCTCTATCTGCCTCCCCCTCTCTCCCTATTTATTTCAGAACCCTCTTCCCCTCCCCCATTTCTGATGAAGGGTTTAGGCCCGAAACGTCAAGTTTTCCTGCTCCTATGATGCTGCTTGACCTGCTGTGTTCATCCAGCCCCACACCTTGTTATCTCGGATTCTCCAGCATCTGCAGTACCTTTTATCTCAGGAATGAGATGTTGGCCTTGTCGAGAATGGAGTTTGTTTCACTAAAATAATACTTGAACTCAGGATTAAATTACAAGCAAAGGCTAGACAAAATAAGTTGCATTCCCTGAAACTTAGATTGAGGTGATTGGTTTAAGACATTTCAAGATATCAAAACAATGTACATGGAGAGAAAAGATTCTAGAAAGGGGTGTGCAGTAGGGGGCATGTAGCCTAAAAATCGATGCCAGACCTTTCAAGAGAGGAAACACGTCTATACGCACAAGGTATCTTTATTCTCCTCGTGGCAATTGATGCTAAATCAGTTGTTACTCAATTAAGATCGGTGTATTTTGTTATAGTTTATGGTGATAAATTGGGGAAGGGCAAAGGGCTAAGGATCTTCATGCTGTAGGTATTTGACCTCTAGAGACCAATATGTATTCATGACTTGGAGGGAGGAAGTGATTGTCCTATAGCCAAATTTGCAGACAACACAAAAATAGGTGGAAAGGCAAGTTGCGAGAGATATACACACAGTTTACAGAGAAATATTGATAGGTTATGTAAGTGGACAAAAGTTGGCAAATGGAGCGTAATGTAGGAAAATGTGAAGTTTTTAATTTTGGAAAAGAGAACAAAGAACAGAATTATTTAAATAGAGAAAAGCTGCAACACAAAATGACTTTGGGGTGCTTGTGCAAGAAACACAAAAAAGCTAGAACTCGGGTACAGGTAATTAGGAAGGCAAATAGAATGTTGGCCTTTATTTCAAAGAGGTTGGAGTATGAGAATAAGGAACTCTTTTATTGCAACTGTACAAGGTGCTAGTGAGACCACATCTAGAACGCGGTGAGCAGTTTTTTTTTTTATTCATTCATGGGATGAGATCATTGCTGGCTAGGCTAGCATTAATTGCCAAGAAGGGATTGCTGTGGATCTGGAGTCACATGTAGTTTTCTTTTCTAAAGGATATTAGTGAACCAGATGGGTTTTTCCAACAATTGACAGTAGATTCATGATCATCACTAGACTCTTAATTCCAGATTTCTATTGAATTCAAATTCCACGATCTGCCATCAGGGGTTTTGAGCCTGGGTATCCAGAACATTATGTGGGTCTCTAGGTTTGTAGTCCAGTAATAATAACACTAGGCTGTTACCTCCTCTTGGTCCTGTTGTTGAAGGAAAGGTATCACTTCATTGGAAGCAGCTCAGACAACGTTCACTAGGATGATCCCTAATTCGGAGGAAGTGTTTTATGAGCAAAGGTTAAATAGGTTGGAACGGTACTCATTAGAATTTAGAAGAATGGGGGTGATCTTATTGAAAGGTATCAGATTGTTAAGGAACTTGACAAGGTAAATGATGAGAGGATGTTTCCCCTCATGGGACAGCCTAGGACCAAAGGACATAGTCTCAGAATAAAGGGGTGCCAATTTAAGACTGAAATAAGAAGGTATTTCTTCTGAGGGTTGAGCATCTTTAGAACTCCATGCCACTGAGAGCTGTTATGGCTGAGTCCTTATGTATATTTAAGACAGAAATAGATTTTTGATCAGTAAGTGATTCAGAGGTTATAGAGAAAGGCAAGAAAGTGACAAAAGGAATTTCGGACAACCATGATCTTATTGAATGATGGAGCAGGCTCCAGGGCCTGAAAAGCCTACTCCTGTTCCTATATCATATGGTCTAATGGACACTCTGACTCTAAGGAGGAGGTGAAAGAAGACCTGCCCTTGTGCACCAGTCGCTGAAAGTAATCATGCAGGTGCAGCAGGCAGTGAAGAAGGGAAATGGTATGTTGGCCTTCATAGTGAGAGAATTGGGCTGCAGGAGTATGAATGTTTTGCTCCAAAAGTTAGGAGTGCTATGGAATACTCCTCAGTTGTCTGGATAGGTGCAGCTCCAACAACACCCAAGAAGCTTGACACCATCCAGGAAAAAGCAGCCCGCTTGACCGGCACCCCATTGATAAACACCGCTCTCTCCACCCACAATGCTCAGTACACACTGCTGCTGCTATCTACGAAATGCACTGCAGAAATTCACCTTAGACAGAACCTTCCAGACTTGCAACCACTTTGATCTAGAAGGGCAAGGGCAGCTAATCCATGGGAGTACCACAATCTGAAAGTTTCCCTCCAAACTACTCCCCCATTCTGACTTGGACATACATTGCCGTTCCTTCACCGTCGCTGGGTCCCGTTCCTGGAATTAAGCCCCCTAATGGCAAAGTGGGTCTACCCACAGCACACGGACTGCAACGGTTAAAGAAGGCAGCTCACCGCCACCTTCTCAAGCACAACTAGGGACTGACAATAAATGCTGGTCCAGCCAGTGACGCCCACATCCCACGAGTGAATATAAAATAAATTGTACAGAGCTTTGGTTAGACACACCTAGAGTCGTGTGTGTAGTTTTATCTTCCTTACCTGAGGAAGGATGTCCTGGCTGCGAAAGAAGGTTTACCAGACTGATTCCTAGGATGACAGGTCTGGGGATTGAGGTGGGGAATCTCTTAGAAACCTATAAAAGTCTAACAAGGGCTAAATAAGGTGAATGCAGGCCACACGTTTTTGGTGACAGGCGAGTTCAGAGCCAGGAGTTACAGTCTAAGGATATCGGGTAATCTGTTTAGGACTGGGATGAGAAATTTCTTCACCCGGAGAGTCAGGGTAGGGGAGCTGTGGGATTCTCTTCCACAGAAAGTGGTTGAGCCAAAACATTGCATGCTTTCAAAAAGGATATATATGGGTTCCTTAGGCTAAGGAGATTAAAGGGAATGGAGTGAAAACAGGAACAGCATACTGAGTTGGACAATCAGCCATGATCATATTGAATGGTGGAGCAGACTCGAATGGCCTACTGTTGTTTTCATTTTCTGTTTTTCCATGTTAACCAAAGTTGTTATTGTTGGTCACTTTGGTAGCAGGAAGAGATGCCCAGACTATTTCTTAACTTGTAACAAGTTCGAAGGTGACATGCACATCTACACTTAAGCGTCCTTGTTAATAAGTCACTGAAGGCTACCATGCAGCAGTTAACTATTGGGAAGACTATTGGAATGTATGCCTTTATTGCCAGATGATTTGAGTACAGGAATAGTGAGGTCTTGGTTTAGTCGTGATTAGACTGTACTTGGAGTACTGTGTGAAGTTTTGGTTGTCTTATCTCAGGAAGGATATTGCCATAGAGGGAGTACAATTTAAAAATAAGAAGAATGCTACTTCAGTCAGGATGAGTTTTTTAAAAACTCTGGGTGTTTTGAACCTTTGGAATCCTGTATCAGAGGGCTGTAGAGCCTCTGCCTTTGAGTTCACTTAACGAAGATATTGATAGATTTCTAATTAACAGTGCTGTTCAGGGTTACGGGAATGGAGTGAGTAAAAGACATTGAAGTATTCGAATAGCCATGATTGTACAGTGTAGCAGAACCGGCTTAGCAGACCAAATGCTTTACTACTACACTAATGTTCTTCCGTGTTTGGATTTCCAAAAGTCATTTGATAAAGCAATGCTACGACATACCACAAATCCCCATTCTTGCACTGATACACTTCGTGCCTCACATGTTTGTTTTATTGTTTAAGTTCTTTTTGTTCACGAAAGCAGGCAACTGTCTTCTGGCCCTGACCCTCTGTTCCATATTTGTCATTCCCGCAGGTTATTTGAACTGCACTCCCCTGATGGCAGGCATGTAATCATTCTGCGGAGCAAGGATGCTGTTGCTACACATGCTTGGTTCACAGCTATTCACACGACTATAACGGCGCTGATCCCTCAGGCACTGTCGGAGCTGAATGGGCTGCTTAACCTAAGTGGCAGGGCCATACAGCACATCGGTTGGCTGGCTGAGCAGGTAGAGAATTCTTGGCTTCTAAAGGCAAGAGGAGTGTTAGGTTGAAGTTAGATAGTTATAAAAACCAAAAAAACCGCAGATGCTGCAAATTAGAAACAAAAACAGAAGTTACTGGAAAAACTCAGCAGGACTGGCAGCATCTGTGAAGAGAAGTTAAAGTTAATGTTTCTGGTCTAGTGACCCTCAGAACTGGAGGAACTCTGTTTTTGTTAGATAGTTATAACTTGGTTTATATTTCTGTTTAGGAACCTCTTATTTTCCAGTAATCTAGCAACATGACTCTGCAGTTCTGTTATAATCTGACTCTGGGTTACCTTGTGTTACACTTCAAAGTTTCGGTGATAAATGCTACTGGTTGGGAGGCTGAAGTGACACTGGTGTAGAATGGAAGTAGGACAGGGCTTCCTGATGTTTGTCTGCTCTGTCCCCCTGTTCCTCTGCTGTCTGGCATCTGGCCGTGGAAATAGACCTGCTTTCTTACTTTTTGCCGGAACTCATTGTTTTCCTCTGGATTGCTAGTGTAGCAGTGGTCCTTGACTGCTGGCTATTTATTCTTCTTGTAAGTGCTATCTATATGTGGCTGTAAAGTTTGACACAGTCTGGTTTAGTTTGAAGACAGTTGTCAGCAGCATTCCCTCTAAGTTGCTTAGTAGGCCATGGAAAGCATTGATGAGGGTGGTGCTCTTGCTGTGGAGTGCGAGGATTTCCAGAAGACATTTGACACAGTGCCACACACGCTGGTGGGGTGGAAAAATTGGAGGACAAAGCATAGAAGGGACATTGGCTATGAGGATACAAAATTTGCTGAGTGATAGAATGCAGAATAATGGTCACTGGACATTTTGCAGACTGAAAGAAATTTTGTAGTGGAGTAGCCTGGACTTAGTGTTAGGATCCTTACTTTTCCTGATGCATAATAATTATCTTGATCTTGGTGTGCAAGGGATTATTTCAAATTTTACCGATGGCACTACTCTTGGAAGACTTGTAACTGAGTAGGATAGTTTGGAACACCAAAAGGATGTTGACAAGCTGTTGAAGTGGACAGATGGCAGTTCAGGCTTAATGCAGAGAAGTGTGAGGTGATGTACTTTGGAAGAACATTGAAAGACAATATAAAAAAGGGGGTACGGTTCTCAAGGGAGTGCAGATGCGGATGGATCTTGGTTTATTTGTGCACAGATCATTGAAGGTAGTAGGACAGCTGGACATGGCAGTTACAATGTTCTTCATTTTATTAATAGGGCATAGCGCACGAGCAAGGAGGTGATGTTAAACTTGTACAAGACATCTATTAGACCTCAACTGGAGTAGGAATGAGCAGGTTGAACGAGCTAAGCTTATATCTGCTGGAGTTGACAAGTCAGATGTGGAGAAGGTGCTTCTTATGTGAGAATCGAGAGTTGGGGTCACTGTAAAAATCAGGCGTGGTTCATTTAAAGCAGATGAGGTGAAATTTTTTTTTGAGGGTGAATGTGCTTTTTTGTTTGTTTGGATATGCTTGTTAAGCAAGGTGTTGAAAGGGTATTGGGTTGGCAGGAATGTGGATTTTCACTAAATTATTATGGTGCAGAAAGTGACCATTCAGCCCTTTGTGCCTGCACCAATGCACATTTCCTGTCAATCTCCTGCTTTTTCCCCATATCCTGCACACTATTAGTATCCAAAAGAAACATCCAATGCCCTTTTGAATGCTTCCACTGAACCTGTCTCCACCACATTTCGAAGCAGCCCATTCCATACCTTAACTACTTGCTGTATGAATTGTTTTTCTCACATTACCCATACTTTGTTTGCACATGACTTTAAATCTCTGTCCCCTCATATTCCTTTTTTACATGAGCAAATAGCTTCTCCCGATACTCTGTCAAATCAGCTCATGATTTTAAAAACCTCTATCAAACCTCCTCTCAGCCTTCTCTTCTTCGAGGAGAACAGTTTCAACTTCTTCAATCTTCCCTCATAACTGAAGTTTCTCATTCCTGGAACCGTTCTTGTGAATTGCTTCTGCATTCTCTCCAATTCAATCACATCTTTCCTATAATCAAGCATACACAACTGCACAATTTTGGGTTACAATTACATCAGTGATGTTATTGAATGGTAGAGCACACTCAAGGCCTACTCCTGCTCCTAATTTAACGTTTGTTGGCCTGGAGGACATGGACAGCAATGAATATCCAAATACTACTCAAATGTTAAAAAGAGTTTCAGTATACCCTTTCAGACACCACCCTCTGAGTAGAAAAAAATAAAAATTTTTCAACCCCCCTCTTAGCCTTTGCTTCCCTCACTCCTCTGGATTATCAGTCCAGTGATATCACCATTATGTTGCCATTTCTTCTGAGGAGGTGAGGTGGTATTCATTGCAGAGGCAGAGTGAGAAAAGCAATGGAAAAGTTAAATAAACGTTCAGTAATATTTCTTTAACTTTTCCATTGCTTTTCTCGCTCTGCTTCTCCACCTCCTCCAGAACTTCCAATTCCCCGGTCCCCAACACCTCATTTTTACTATGGATGTTCAGTCCCTATACACCTGTATTCCACATGCAGATGGCCTAAACGCCCTCCGCTTCTTCCTGTCCTGCAGACCTGACCAATCCCCCTCCACTGACACCCTCATCCGCTTAGCCGAACTCATTCTCACCCTCAACAACTTCTCTTTCAATTCCTCCCACTTCCTACAGACAAAGGGGGTGGCCATGGGTACCCGCATGGGCCCAAGCTATGCCTGCCTCTTCCGTAGCTACACTGGCCCTAAACCCCACCTCTTCCTCCGTTACGTTGATGACTGTATCGGCACCGCCTCGTGCTCCCACGAGGAGGTCGAACAGTTCATCCACTTCACCAACACCTTCCACCCCAAGCTGAAGTTCACCTGAACCATCTCTAATACCTCCCTCTCCTTCCTGGACCTCTCTGTCTCCATCTCTGGCAACCACCTAGAAACCGATATCCATTTCAAGCCCACCGACTCCCACAGCTACCTAGAATACACCTCCTCCCACCCACCTTCCTGCAAAAATGCCATCCCCTATTCCCAATTCCTTCGCCTCTGCCACATCTGCTCCCAGGATGAGGCATTCCATTCCCGTACATCTCAGATGTCCTCGTTCTTCAAGGACTGCAACTTCCCCCCCTGCAGTGGTCGAGGACGCCCTCAACTGTGTCTCCCGCATTTCCTGCAACTCATCCCTCACACCCCGTCCCCGCAATAACAACCAAAAGAGAATCCGCCTTGTCCTCGCATACCACCCCACCAACCACCGGATCCAACGCATCATCCTCCGACACTTTCGCCATCTGCAATCTGACCCCACCGTCAAAGACATTTTTCCCTCCCCACCCTTGTCTGCTTTCTGGAGGGACCACTCTCTCCGCGACCCCCTTGTCCGGTCCACACTCCCCTCCAGCCCCACCACACCCGGCACTTTTCCCTGCAACCGCAGGAAGTGCTACACCTGCCCCCACACGTCCTCCCTCACCCCAATCCCAGGCCCCAAGAAGACTTTCCACATCAAGCGGATGTTCACCTGCACATCTGCCAATGTGGTATACTGCATCCGCTGTACCCGTTGTGGCCTCCTCTACATTGGGGAAACCAAGCGGAGGCTTGGGGACTGCTTTGCAGAACACCTGCGCTCAGTTCGCAACAAACAACTGCACCTCCCAGTCGCAAACCATTTCAACTTCCCCTCCCATTCCTCAGACAACATGTCTATCCTTGGCCTCCTGCAATGCCACAGTGATGCCACCCGAAGGCTGCAGGAACAGCAACTCATAATCAGCCTGGGAACCCTGCAGCCCAATGGTATCAATGTGGATTTCACAAGCTTCAAAATCTCCCCTCCCCCAACTGCATCCCAAAACCAGCCCAGCTTGTCCCCGACTCCCTAACCTGTCCTTCCTCTCACCTATCCCCTCCTCCCACCTCAAGCAGCACCCCCATCTCCTATCTACTAACCTCATCCCGCCCCCTTGACCTGTCTGTCCTCCCTGGACTGACCTATCCCCTCCCTAACTCCCCATCTACACTCACCTTTACTGGCTCCATCCCAGCCTCTTTGTCTGTCTCCTCTCCACCTATCCTCTCCTCTATCCATCTTCTATCCGCCTCCCCCTCTCTCCCTATTTATTTCAGAACCCTCTTCCCCTCCCCCATTTCTGATGAAGGGTCTAGGCCCAAAACGTCAAGCTTTCCTCCTCCTATGATGCTGCTTAGCCTGCTGTGTTCATCCAGCTGCACACCTCGTTATCTCTAGTTCAGTAAGTTGGGCCTGTATCCATTGGAGTTTAGAGGAATGAAAGGTGACCTCATTAAGAGCATAATAAATAGGAGCAGAGAAAAGGCTGTTTGGATTCATTAGCCTGCTGTGCCATTCTATAGGATCATGTTGATCTGGTATTCCTCACATCAGCTTTTCTGCCTTTACCCCGTCACCCTTGATTTCCCCTATTGATCAGGAATCTGTCTCGGCCTTAAATGTTCACAAGGACTCTGGCCCCACAGCTGTCTTGTGGCACAGAGTTCCAAAGGCTGTCAACCCTCGGAGAAGAAAGTTTTCTTCATTTCAGTCTTAAATTGGCGCCCCTTTATCCTGAGACTATGCCTTCTGGTCTTAGACTCTCCCAATGAAAGGAAACATCTCTGCATTTACCCTGTCAAGCCCCTTAAGAATATTCTACCTTTCAATGAGATGACCCCTCATTCTTCAAAACTCCAGCGAATAGAGTCCCAACTGTTTAATGCTTGTTCATAAAGCAATTCCTCCACATCAGGGTTCATCTGAGTGAACCTACTGTGACCTGCCTCCAATGAAATTTCCTCTTTTTCTTAAATAAGAGGACCAAAACTGATCTCAGAACTCCAGTTGTGGTCTCATCAGCACCTTGTGCAGTTGCAGTAGAACTTCCTAACTCCTATGTTCGAAGCCCCTTAAAATAAGGGCCACCATTCCTTCAGCTTTCCTGATTATCTACTGTACCTGTTTGTTAGCTTTCTGTGTTTCATGCACAACTTCCTGTGTTGCAGCTTTCTGCAGTTTCTCTGTATTTAAATAACATTATTAAACTCCACATTTTCCTACATTTTGCTCCATTTGCTGACTTTATGCCTACTTACTTAACCTGACAAGATCTGTCTGTAAACAGTATCCCTTCACAACTTGTCTTTCCATCTATTTTTGTGTTGTCTGTAAATTTGGCTGCAACACATTCACTTCCTTCCTCCAAGTCATTAATATACATTGTAAACAGTTGAGGTTCCAGCACTGATCCATGTGGAATCCCACTGGTCGCAGGTCACCAACTTGTAAAAGAACCCCTTATCCCCACTTAATATTCCCTGCCCATGAGCCAGTTCTCTAAACACTCCATTTTACTGCACCCAACACTGTGGGTTCTTATCTTATGGCTTAATCTTTTGTGAGGGACCGTGTTGAACGCCTTTTGGAAGTCCACAGACAACACATCTACTGATTCCTCTCTATCCACCCTGGATGCAATTTCCTCAAACTCCAATAAATTAGTCAGATGCAGTTTCCCTTTCATAAAGCCATGCTGACTCTGCTTGATCAGAAATGTATATTGAAGTGTATGAAATTCCAAGGGGACTGGATATTGTTGATACCTGGAGGATATTTCCTCTTCTGAGGGAGATTAAAGATGTCAACACAATATAAGAGTAAGAGATCTCCCTTTTAAGACAGAAATGAGATATTTTCCCCCTGAGGAGTTGTTAACCTGTGTACTTTTTTCTGCCTGGAGAGTAATGGAGGTTGAATCAATCAATTCATTTGAGGCAGAGTTTGATGGATTTTTGATTAATGAGGAAGTTGAGGGTTATGGGGGAAGAACAAACAAAAGTAGAATTGAGACAATAATGGGGTCAACCATGATCTTATTGCATGACATAGCAGGCTTGAAGGGCAAAATGGTCTACTCATGCTCCTAAGTTCTGAGGTTCTGTCCGTGCCAACTCACTACAGGAGCAGCTCATCTAATATCTCTCTCTAAATAACTTTTATCTGTCAAGAATAAACATTTCAATATCCAAAACCCTTTCCAGAATTAATTGAATCTGTCTCCACCATGCCCTCAAGCAGCATATTTGAGATAATAACTTGTGTTTTTTTAAAAAATCCCACTGTCCCTCTTTTGCCACTCATTTTAAGTTGGTGCTCATTTGCTAATTGACAGTTTGTTTCTATTCTCATCCCTCTGATCAAGTTTCCATTCAGCCTTCTCTTTAAGGAGAACAACCCCAGCTTCTCCAATCTGTCCATATAACTGAACTCTGGAATATTCTTTTTAAATATTTTCTGAGCCCTTTCTAAAGTCTTACAACTCAGTGAGTGTGTTGCCCTCAAACACACTCTCATCTTGGTCCTTGATTCCAGGATTCCCCCGTTATAGCTCTGCTTATTTCTGCTCAGACCTATGATGGTGTTGAGTACTGGTGTCTGAGGGTTCAGTCTACCAGTGCTCTTGTGGTCAAGGAGGCAGTGCCTCAGGACCTTGTTAACCACGGTTAGGTTTCCCAGTGCCTGACAGTTGGGAAGAGTAGCGCCCAGGCTGTGTGTTGTCCTGTTGTTTGGGTGGCGGGTTAGGGTACAGAGTCAGTATCTGGCGCTTATGCAGGAATGGTGTTTTCTTTGTTTTGCAGCAGAAAATTGAAGGTGGAAGGCAGCACTGGAAGCCAGTGGTGGTCGTCCTTACTGATAAAGATATGCTGCTTTACAACGGCGTCCCATGGAACAGAGACCTCTGGTCATCGCCCACTCAGAGCCATCCACTGCTGGCAACCAGGTCTGAACAGTGCTACAAATGTGACAGGAGGAATGTGCTGATAACCAAGCCTCACTACTGCACTAAATCACATCATTGGTGTAAACGTTGGTTCAGTACCAAAATGGCAAACTGCTTCTCTTAATATTACTATCAAAAATGAACAAAAACCTCAACCAGGAGAAAATTACTGCAGATGCTGGAATCTGCACTGAGAACAAAAATGCTGGAAATCACAGTGGTTCATGCAGCATCCATGTAGAGGGAGCAGGCTAATATTTCGCGTTAGCTCTGAAGAGTTCCCTGTAACCATATCTCTGTAATTGCCACTAAATAACACCCATATGTCTCTTTTTGCCTTGTTAAATCATCAGTTTATTCGGGCTGCAATGTGTGTTCAGATAAAAAAACGTTTATCAATTTTCCCTACTCTTGTAATATTTCTTGGTGCAATATGATGTTCACATGCTCTGCTTCCTTTCATTTTATGGAAACAATCAGCCTTATTGGTAACCTGCATTCCTACCTTCTAATTTTCTGTGAAACTGAATCGTTTCCCCCTACTCTTTAGTTGAAAGCCAAATCTGCAGCCATAGTTAGTGATTTGCTGGGGCTCTGGACTAAGCATGATTTGGTGGAGCCTGCCTGAGCATAACAGCTCCTTCTTTCTCAAGTGCTCGTGCCATTGTCTCATGAATTTGAACCTATTTCTCCTGCACCAATCTTTGAGCAATGCATTTAACTCTTTAATCTTATTGATCTTGTGCCAGTTAACCCATGGCTTGAGTAGTAATCTGGAGATTATTATCTTTGTCATTCTTTTTAACTTAGAGCCTCTAGCTGTTTATTTCCTCATCAGAACCACTTTCCTCATTCTACCTCTATCGTTGGTACCTACATGGACCATTCAGTTGCATTTTTCACCTCCCATTCCAACTTACTATGCAGCCCAAATTAAATATCTTTAATTTTTGCACCAGTTAGGCATTACAGCCTTCAGTGCGTTTGATCCTGGCTACAGACGAGTGCCTATTCCCACAACTATACAATCTGAATTACAAATGCATTTCTTCTTTTCCCCCTGCACCCCCTTGAATGGCTCCCTGAACTATGGTACTCTGGTCAGTATGCTCATCCTATCTACAGTCTCTGCTTTCATTCACACAGAAGCCAGGATCTTGAACCTATTGGATAAGGTCAAGGCTTGAGGCTTCTGGAGTGCAACCTCCTTCATCCCTCTGCATCTCTATTTTGCTTCAGTGGATTTTCAACTTTTTCTAAATTTATGATTAGTTTTCACTGTAAATATTTCTTCTATTTAGCCTTTAATCTGAAAACAATCAGAATAGGTAAAAGACAGAAATACTTACCTGCCAAATTCCTTCCCTCTGATGACACACTGGCTTAGCTTCCTGATATTGGTCTGCCCAACCCCATTGGTAAACAAGGCCATAAGATTGGAGCAGAATTCAGCCGTTTGGCCCATCAAACCTACTCTGCTATGCAATCATGACTGCTGTGTTTCTCAATCCCATTCTCCTCCCTTCTCCCCATAGCCCTTCGATACCCTTACTAATCAAGAACTTGTCTATCTCTGTCTTGAGTACACTCAATGACATGTCCTCCACAGCTTATATGGCAGCAAGTTCCAAACATTCATTACCCTCTGGCTGAAGAAATACCTCCTTATTTCGAATTGAATTGGCTGAAGGCCGGCATCTGTGATGCTGGGAGCCACAAGAGGGAGGCAGAGTTGGATCATGCACTTGGCACTTCTGGCTGAAGATTGCTGTGAATGCTTCAGCTTTATCCTTTGCACTGTGCTAGGCTCCTCCATCAATGAGGAAGGGAAAATTTGTGGAACCTCCTCCAGTGAGCTGTCTAATTGTCCATCACCTACGATTGGATGTGGCAGGACTGCAGAGCTTAGGTCCAATCCTTCGGTTGTAGGATTGTTTAGCTCTATCACTTGCTGCCTATGCTGTTTGGTATGCACTTAAGCTTGATGGTAATGGGTTGAATGGAGGATATACCAGACCATGAGCTTGCAGATTATGTTGGAGTGCGATTCTGCTGCTGATAATGGCATACAGCATCTGATGGATGCCCAATCTTGAATTGTGGAATTTGTCTCCTCATTTCAGTTCTGAATGGTTGTTCCTTCACTCTGAGGCTGTGCCGTCAAGTCCTCGACTTACACACTAGTGAAAACTTTGATTTGATTTATTTATTGTCATGTATATTTTGTTGGAAATTACAGTAGGAAGTGTTGTATAGATACGCTATTCTCCGTTGCCATCTTAAAACACAGATAAATATACCAAAACATAGACTATAAAGGCAGAAAAATAAAGATACGTCTTCTGTGTTCTATCTAGGCCTCTTAGTTTCAATTGGTTCTCTGCCCACCCTCCACCTTTCTAAACTCATTGAGTACAGACCCAGAAATTTCAACCGCTCCTCGTATGACAAACCCTTCATCTCTGTGATTGTTCTTGTAAACATCCTCTGGATCCCCTCCAAAGCTAGCACATCCTTTAGATACAGGACCCAAAACTGCTGTCAATATTCTAAGTGTGGTTTGACCAGAATAATGTACAGTCTCAGCAGTACATTCCTGCTGTAATATTCTAGCCCTCTCAAAATGAATGCTAACATTGCATTTACCTTCCCAGCTATGATCTGAGCCTGCATGTTAACCTGAGGAGAATCCTGAACTAGGGCTGTGAAGACCCTTTGTGCTTCTGATTTCCAAAGTCATTCCCATTTAGAAATTGGCCTATGCCTTTGCTCTTTCTACCAAAATGCATAACCTCACACATTCCCACATTTTACGCCATCTGCTGCTTTGCCCACTCTTCTAGCCTGTACTTGTCCTTCTGCAGCCTTCTCACTTCAGCCCTACCTGTCCCTCCACCTATCTTTGTCATTTGCAAACTTGGCAACAATACGCTTCGTTCCTTTATCCAGATAGTTAATGAATAATATGAATAGCTGACCCCTGCAGAACTGCAGTAGTCACAGGCTGCCATCCTGAAAAAAATCCCTTTATCCCCACTTTCTGCCATTCAGCCAATCCTCTATCCATGTCAGTACCTTGCACCTAACACCTGATCTCCCGTGCGGCACCTTGTCAAAGGCCTCCTAGAAATCCACATAAATCACATCCGCTGGCTCTGCTTTTTCTAACTTGCTCATTACCTTCCCAGAATTCCAACAGATTTGTCAAACAATACTTCCCCTTGATGAAGAGACAACACAGTGTGGAGTTGGAAGAACACAGCAGGCCAGGCAACATCAAAGGAGCAGGAAAGTTCACGTTTTGGGTCGGGACCCTTCATCAGAAGGGTCTGAATTTCTGAAGGAGGGTCCTCTGCTGCCTGGCCTGCTGTGTTCCTCCAGCTCCACACTTGTCTCTTACGCCATCTACAGCTTCTCCTAATGAAGCTGTGCTGACTCGGTGCTATTTTACTATGCACTTCCAAGTACATTGCAATCTCATACTTCGTAATGGACTCTAAAATCTTACCAACAACTGAGGTCAGGTAAATGACCTGTAATTTCCCATGTTCTGCCTCCCTGCCTTCTTAAATAGGGGTATGACATTAGACATTTCCAGACCTGTGTCACCTCCCTGGCTTTAGTGTTTTCTGAAAGGCCTCTTCAGATTTTCAGATAACAAGGTGTAGAACTGGATGAACACAGCAGGCCAGGCAGCATCAGAGGAGCAGGAAAGCTGACATTTTATGTCTGGACCCTTCTTCCTACTCCTCTGATGCTGCTTGGCCTGCTGTGTTCATCCAGCTCTACACCTTGTTATCTCAGACTCCAGCAGCGGCTTTTCATACCTTTCAGCTTCCCCAGCATCTTCTGTTCACCTCTCGTTCCCCTGACTCTCTTGAAGTTCTGGTACGCTACAGGTGTCTTCCACCACAAAGATTGATGCAGAGTCTTTGGATTGGTCCATCAATTTTGATTTATTGTCATGTGTACCTAAGGACAGCGAAAAGTTTTGTTTGTGAGCTGTACACGCAGATCATAGTGTGAAAACAAACTTGGACGGAGTGAGGCATACAGGTTACTCCGCAAAGTACGTACGCAAAGCAGGATCAACATTAACAAGATCAATATCAACAGTCTCTGTACAATTCGTCTGCCATTTCTTTGTGCCCCGTTACTGCTTCTCCAGCCTCATTTTTCAGTGATCCAATTATCTCTCTTACCTTCTATATATCAATAAAACCTCTCATAATCTTCTTTATATAACAAGCTAGTTTATTCTCATGTTTCATCTTCTCCTCTCTTATTACATTTTTAGCTGTCCTCTGCTGGTTTTTAAAGGCTTCCTGCTAATCTTCGCCACATTGTATGCTAAAACTTTTTTGTTTTTGCACTGGGCGTGACTTTCTGTCAGCCATAGAATCATAGAACTTTTCCCTGTAACGGTGCATTTTCCATGGCTAACACACCTAATCTATACATCCATGAGCACTGTGGGCAATTTAGCATAGCCAGTTCACCTAACCTGCACATCTTTGGACTGTGGGAGAAAACTGGAGCACCTAGTGGCAACCCACTCAGACATGGGGAGAATGTGCAAACTCCACACAGTCGCCCTGGCGCGATGAGGCAGCAGTGCTAAACACTGTGCCACCATCCTCCCCGTCTTTCCCTTACCATATTTCTTCCAAGGATGAATTTCTGCTGTGACTCCTGAGTTACCTCCAGAAACTCCTGTCATTGCTGCAGCACTGTCTTACCAGCTGGGCTCCCCTTCCAATCAACTCTGGCCAGTTCTTCCTTCACATCTGTGTTACCTTTACTCAATTGTAATACCATTACATTCAAGTCCTGCTTCTCCCTCTCAGACTGCACGGTGAGCTCTATCATATTATGGTCACTGCCTCCTAGGGGTTCCTTCACCTTCAGCTTCCTAATTAAGTATGCTGCTTTGCACTTCTAAGTCCCGAGCTGCCTGTTCCCTCTACCACAAGCTGCTTTTTAAAAAAAATCATCTCTTAGGCATTCCACAAATTCCTTTTCTTGGGCCCACTACTTGTCTGGCTTTCATAGTACGCTTGCATGTTGAAGTCCCCCATTAGTGCCTTCTTGTGTGCCTCTTCTATCTCCTGATTTATTGTTTGTGCCACATCCTGACTACTGCCAGGAGGCCTGTACACAACTCCCGTCAGCATCTTTTCTCTTTTACGGTTCTCCAAATCTACCTATACAAATTCTACATTTTCCAATCTGATATTGCTTCTTTGTATCGATTTAATTTTATTTCTTACTAACAAGGCAGCCCCACTCCTCCTGCTGGCAATAGAACGTGTATTCTTGGATATTAAGAATCATAAAATTCCCGGTGTTGAAAGAGGTGGTTCGGCCCATCAGGTTTGCACCAATCCTCCCAACAGCATCCCACCCAAACCCAGCTCCCATTGGTAACCCTGCATTTGCCATGGCTAACCCACCTAGCCTGCACATCCCTGGAGACCAGATAATTTAGATGGCCAACCTACCTAACCTGCACACCTTTGGACTCTAGGAGAAACTGCACCACCCTGCTGAAACCCACGCAGACACTGGGAGAATGTGCAAGATCCACAGAGACAGTTGCCCAAGGCTGGAATGGAATCCGTGTCCCTGGTACTGTGAGGCAGCAGTGATAGCCTCTGAGCCTCAGCCACTGTGCCACTCACTAGTGCCCAGCCCTGACCCCCTTGCAACTGCATTTCTATGATGCCCACAACATCATATGCACCAGTTTCAGTCTATGCTATAAGCTCATTTACCTTGTTTCCTAACTTGTGAACTTACGATTTTCCTCTGATGTCACTCTTTGGTTTATGCATTGCCCACAATCCTGGGCTTGAATTTATCCTGTTTAAAAATAATATTCCAAACTAAGAGTCAAAAAACAAAGAAAATGCACCTGTTTCCCTCTGAACTGAATTCTCTCAGTGCCTCTAGAGTCCCTGAGTTATATACTCACTTGGGCTGTGTCTCACAGTGGATGTGACTTCTTCCTGACCGTGCAAAGTCCTCTATAAGATATACCTTCTCCCTTCACTGAACTCCCACTTTCACAAAACTGTAAAGTTCCAGTCTCTGCAGCTTGGACTATGATATTTATGTTGCTAGTCCAATTCAGTTTCTGGTCAATGGTAACCCCCCAGGATGTTGAAAGTTAAGAATTCAGTAATGGTAATGCCAATGAATGTTACGGGCTGACAGACAGATTTCCATTTTTTTTGATAATAGCCATTGTCTGGCAATTGTGTTGTGTGAATATTAGTGCATATATGGCTGTATATGAGCAAGGACTGCTTCAGTACCTGAATATAGTGTTGAATTGTTCATACAATAGCATATATCCTGACTTTGTGCTGGAATGAGGGTCGTTGATGAAGCAGCTGCAGATGGTTTGGTCTTAGGCCACTTAACTCTCTGTTCGTTTTCCTTTACCCTGTTCTTCAGGTTAGTTCACTCAGGTTCAGCACGAGGATCCCCAGGCATTAGTTCAGAGCTAATGTTTGCCACAAGAACTGGCTCGCGACAAGGAATTGAAATGCATGTTTTCCGCGTGGAGACTCACCGGGACCTGTCAACATGGACACGGATGCTTGTCCAAGGCTGCCATAGTGCCTCAGAGTTGATTAAAGAGGTGACATTGGGTATGTGTTCTGAGTGGTGATCACCACGTGTTCCATCAGCAGTGTAGGAGGGTTTGGGTGTGTTCCGGTATGCCCATAGGGAGCAAGGCTAGCGTATGGGCTTGGAGAATGGGTCTTTGTGCAGGCCATTTGATCTCGGCTATGGTTATTCAGTGGATGTTTTGCTTTAAAGATAGTGTTATTTTGTGTGCTGAGAGCTGTGATAACAAGCAGTTTTCAAAATTTCTGGAGCAGACTCAAATGACCTTATACAGCTCACAGAGAATATCCTCTGTTGCACTGAACGTGATGTTGTATTCATTTCCATCACTAAGACTGCTTACCACTACCTCCCTTATATCCATACTATCATCACAACTTCACTGAAACCCTCATTCATACCATTGTTACATCGAGACGTGACTATTCCAATGCTCTCCTGACCAGCCCCTATCTTTCGCATCGTATAAAGCTTAGCTCATCCAAAATGTTGCTGCCACAGTCCTAATTTGCACCGAGACCTGCTCACCCAGAACCACTGCTTCATGATTAACATTGAGGAGTTGCTGAGCCAGGAGCCGTTTTTGAAATTTTTGCAATTTTTGCCTTTGATTTTAAATCCATCCAAAGCTTTGTCCGTCATTTATCTGCAATCCCTTACAGTCTCCATGTTTCAGTGGCCCTCCAATTCTGCCTTTTTGCGTAGACCCCAATTTTAATTGCTCCATTTTTGGTGACTGTGTATGGCCTAGACTATAGAATATCCTTCCTAAACTCTTCTGCCCTTCTATTTCTTGTTCCTCTGTTAAGATGTTCATTCACCACTAGGCCTGCTTGGTTTCCTACCTACTAGCCATCGACTTAGTCAAGCCAATATGTCGCCTCAATTCTATGCATTTCAGACTTGACTTGTAGTGAAATCCTCTCCTTTCACTTCCATTCCCTTCCCTTCATTCCACTTCCCTTCCAAGAAAGGGCACATAATCTCCTTTATCACTATGGTTTATACCAGATGCTTCTTGCCCTACTCTTCTCCTGAATTTGGTGACCATCTTCACGCCTCATGTTCACCTTGTCCATGAAACTAGCTATTGACTCCATTCTCTTGGAACTGCTGACCATTTTCACCACATTATTACGTTATTACAATTCAGAAGAAGTCCAGAGTGTCTGCACCAGTTCTCTAAATGAGCATTCCACTTCATGGCATTCTCCTCCTCCCTATAACCCTGAACATTCTTCCTTTTCAAGTAAATCTAATTCCCTATTAAATACCCCAATTGAAATTGTCTCCATTAACTCTCAGGCAGCGCATTCTTAATCTTGACCAGACACTGTATAAAGAAGTTTTTCCTTTTATTGCTTTTGTCATTTACTTTACATCTGTACTCCTTTTTGCCAAGCAAGAATAGTTTCTCCCTATCTTTCCAGGCTCCTCATGGTTGTGAATATCTCTGACACCTACTTCTCAACCAAGGGAGCGAGTTCTGACATTCCTCAGTCAATGTTCATAACTGACATTCCTCATCCTCAGAATCCTTCTTTGTGAATCTTCTCTCTTTTCTCTCATGCTTTCACATCCTTTTTAACATGTAGTACGCAGAACTGGACACAGTCCTCCAGCTGAGGTTGAGCTAGTTTCTTCTACTATTCAACATAACCATCATGTCCTCTTACTTTATATACTATACTTAAAGCTTTAACTACTTTGTCAACCTGTTCTGACATCTGTAATCACTTCTGCATATATAACTTGTGTCCCTTTAGAGTTGTACCCCTTGTTTTGTATTGTCTCCCAACGTTTCCTCCATCAAAATTAATGATATTGAATTTCTGTCCGTCCGTCCATTCCACTAACTTGTCTGTGTTCTTTTAGAAATTCTACACTATCTGCTTCAGTTTCCAAGCTCCAAGCTTTGCATCATTTGCAAATTTTGAAAACATGTCCTGTTTCTCAAGGTCTGGTAACTAATATGTCAGGAAAAGGAAGGGTCCCATGTTCTGCTTGGACTGAAGGGTCTGTTTCTGTACTGTATGACTCTGTGACTGTAGAACCAGGACAGATACAGAAACATAGAAGTCAAGAGTAGGAGTAAGCGGTTTGACCCTCAAACCTGCTGTGCTGTTCAAAACAGTCATGGTTAATCATTAAGCTCAATACCCTAATCCCACCCTCACCTCCATTTTCTTGGTCCCTTTGGCCAGAAGTCCTATATCTACCTCCTTCTTGAAAACACAATGTTTTGGCCTCAACCACTTTCTGAGATGGGGAATTCTACAGGCTTGCCACTCTCTGGATGAAGAAATTTCTCATCTCCATCCTAAATGATCTACCTCTTATCCTTAAACCAAGACCAGTGATTCTGCACTCCCTCACAATTAGGAACACTATCCCACATCTAACCTGTCTAGTCCTGTTAGAATTTTATAAGTTCTATGGGATCTCACTAATTCTTCTAAACTCCCATTGAAGGTAATCCTAACTGATTCAGTCTCTCCTTTAGATCTCCCTGTACGTTAGTCCTGCCCGCCCAGGAATCAATTTGGTAAACCTTTGCTGCACTCCGTCCATAGTCAGAATATCCTTCGTCAGATAAGGAGCCCAAAACTGCTCGCAACATTTCAAATGTGGCCTTACCAATGCCTTGTATTCTGTGGAAAGACATCCTCGGTCCTGAAATTTAAACCGGTCACATTTTGCTGTCTTTACTGCCTGCTGCACTTCCACGTTTACTTTCAGTGACTGGCACACAAGGACACCCAGGTCTCTTCAAACATTCCTCCCCTCTCAGTTTACAGCCATTCAAGTAATGTCTGCCTTCGTGTTTTTGCTCCCAATGTGGATGAATGTGAGGTTATCACATTTATTATAATTTATCCATATTATACTGCATCTGGCATGCAGTTGCGCACTCACTCAGTTTGCCCAGTCACAGTACAACATCTCTGTGTCCTCCTCACAGCTTACCCTCCCACCTAACTTTGTGTCATCTGTAATTTTGAGGTATTACGTTTAGCTCCCTCATCTGAATCATTAGCATATGTTGTGAATAACTTGGTGCTCGTAGCAACCAATAGTCACTACCAGCCATTCGGAAAAAGACCTATGTATTCCTACTTTTTCCTGTCTGCTAACTATTTTCTATTCATCTCAGTACAGTACCCCCATCCCAGGCACTTTAAATTTACGCATTAATCTGTTATTTAGGACTTTGTCGAGCTTTCAGAAAGTCCAAATAAGCCACATCCACTGGATCCCCCAGTCAACTTAACTTGCTACATCCTTGAAGAATTCCATTAGATTTGTCAAATGTGATTTCCCTTTTTATAAATCCATGCTGTGTGAGATTCCACAAGTACGCTGCTATATAGTCCTTGGTAATGGACCCTGGCATTTTCTCCACTATCCACGATTGGACTCACTGGTCTACAATTCCCTGTTTTCTCTCTACCTCCCTTTTTAAATTTGGATGGTTTAGCCAATACCAGGTACCACACATAATCAGAAACTTGCCCTGACCTGTGCACTCTCTTTATCTGTCTCTTATCCTACACCCTTGTTCCTGTCTCTGTATTAAAAGTTAATAAACTCGTAGAAATTGACATGAAAAAGTTGAGCATTTTCAGTTTATGGTTTACAAAATTTTAACAATTGATTTTAAAAATTAAATGCCATAATAAACAATTGTACCGCAGGGGGCATGTCTTCATGTTGTGCAATCTTGGGGCAGCTGACAATGGGACATAGCTATTTGTCCTGGTGTGAGACGTTGAGTTAGCATGAGCTCATTGCAGACCACAAACTAAGCAAGCTCGTTACTGTGCCGTTAGCATCAAACAACATGCCAGACTTCAGCTAATTCAATTCATTCCACATGATATCAAGAAATGGCTGAAGATGCTGGATACTGCAAATGCTATGGGCCCTGTCAATACTTCAGCAATAATACTGAAGACATATTCCAGAACTTGTCTTGCCACTGGCCAATCTGTTCCTGGACAGCTACGAAACTGCCCAGAGACGGCTGGTCCACAGAACAAACAAATTCAACCCATTATTGCCCCATCAGCTCACTCTTGATCATTAACAATGTGATGGAAGGAGTCACTGACAATGTTATCAAGTGACATTTACTCAGCAATGACCTGCTGTTCACCACTTAGTTTGGCTTCTGCCAGGACCACTTACTTCTAACTTCATTATAGCTTTGGCCAACCATGGGTGAAAAGCTGAATTCCTGATGTAATGTGAGAATAACTGCTCTTGATATTGTGGTATTATTTAACCCTGTGGGGCATCAAGGAACCATTACAAAACTGAGGCCATTGGGAATCGGGGTGAAAGCTCTCCACTGTATGAGATCATTCCTGATGAAAAGGAAGATGGTTGTGGTTGTTGGAGGTCAGTCACCTCAGCTTTGGGATATATCTGCAGGTGTTCCTCAGGATCTTGGCTCAACCATCTTCAACTGCTTCATCAATTACATTCCCTCCATCATAAGACCAACAGTAGGAATGTTTGCTGCTGAATGAACAACATACAGCATCATCCTCAACTCCTCAGACACCAAAGCGGCCAAAATCTAAATGCAGAAAGACCTGTAATGATATTCAGGCTCAGGCTGGTTACTAAATAACAAGTAATATTCATATCACACAAGACCAGGAAATGACCATCTCCAATAAGAGAGAATCTAACCCCTACTTCTTGATATTCAGTAGCATTTCCATTATTGAATTCTCCGCTGTCAACGTCTTAGGAGTTACTGTTGACTGCAAACTAAATCGGAACAAGTATATAAATACTGACACTACACGGGCAGGTTAGAGGCTGCGAATTCTGCAGCGAGTAACTTGCCTCCTGTCTCCCCACTCAGTGCCCAAGGCCCAAGTCAAAAGTGTTGAAATCCTCCCCTTGCCTGGATTAGTGGCACTCGAAGCTCAACACCATCCAGGACAAAGCAGTCCACTTGTTGGCATCCCATCTAACACCACCAATATTCACTCCCTCTGACACTTGGTGACAACAGCATGTATTGTCAACAAAATGCGCTGCAGCAAACCATGAGGCTTTTTCAAGAGCACGTTCCAAACCGGTTGCCTGAGCCATCTAGAAGGACAAGGGCAGCAGATAGATTGGAACACAACAACCTGCAAATTCCCTTCCAAGCCACACATTGCCCTGACTTGGAACTGTATTGCTGTTCCTTCACTTGTCACTGGGTTAAAATCCTAGATTTTTCTAACTGCACTGTGGGTGTGCCAGAAGGATCAGAGCTGGGTCTATTACTTTTTGCCATTATATAAATGATTTGGATGTGAATATAGGAGGTATGGTTAGTAAGTTAGCAGATGACAGCAAAATTGGTGGTGTAGTGCACAGTGAAGAAGATTATATCAGAATACAACAGGACCTTGGCCAAATGGGCCAGTGGGCCAAGGAGTGGCAGATGGAGTTTAACTTAGATAAATGTGAGATGCTGCATTTTGGTAAGACAAACTGGGGCAGGACTTAAACAACTAATGGTAGGGTCCTGGGGAGTATTGCTGAACCAGAGAGAGCTTGGGGCGCAGGTGCATAGTTTCTTGAAAGCGGAGTTGTGGGTAGACCGGGTGGTGAAGCTGATGTTTGGCATGCTTGCCCTCATTGGTCATAACATGACCTCCGAGCTCCTGTACTCCATTTGCAGCTTTACAGGATATTAGTGAGGTCACTTTGGAATACTGCGTTCTGTTCTGGTTGCTCTCCTCTAGGGAAGGCGCTGTTAAACTTGAGTGTGCAGAAAAGATTTACAAGGATGATGCGGGGACTGGAAGGTTTGAGCTGTACAGAGAGGCTGATTAGGCTGGGGCTTTTTTTCTCTGGAGCGTAGCAGACTGAGGTGTGAACTTTGTAGAGATTCATAAAATCATGAGGGGTATGGTTAGGGTAAATAGTCGAGTCTTATTCCTGGGGAGGGGGTTGCCCAAAATGAGATTCCGTAGGTTTAAGGTGAGAGGGGAAAGATTTAAAAAGGACCTGAGGGGTAACTTTTTCATGCACAGTGTGGTGGAATTATGGAATGAGCCACCATAGGAAGTGATGGAGTTGGGTACAATTATAACATTTAAAAGGCACCTGGTTGGATATATGAATAGGAAGGGTTTAGAGGGATATGGGCCAAATGCTGGCAAATGGGACTAGATTGGAACATCTGATGGGTGGTGAGTTGGACCAAAAGGTCTGTTTCCACATTATGTGCCTCTATTTGAATAGCTATCAATGTAAGATAATTCCTCTAAACCATCCCTATGTTCTTTTGGTAATTAACTTAAGTTTTACCAACTAGTGGATTCAATAGTTGGTAATTTAGGAACTAATGTAATTAAGGGATAACAAGGTGTGGAGCTGCATGAACACAGCAGGCCAAGCAGCATCATAGGGGCAGGAAAGCTTGACGTTTCGGGCCTAGACCCTATTTCTGATGAAGGGTCTAGGCCCGAAACGTCAAGC
>JAHRHZ010000223.1:312629-325382 GCA_024137785.1 Ginglymostoma cirratum | reverse complement strand
AAGCTTTCCTGCTCCTATGATGCTGCTTGGCCTGCTGTGTTCATCCACCCCCACACCTTGTTATCTCGGATTCTCCAGCATCTGCAGTACCTTTTATCACTAATGTAATTATCCCTGTTTAGCTGTTGAATCCACACAATCCATTGCAGGAACTGATTATATTGTCTAATCAATAATACTGTCAAAAATTAGTTCTACAGTGAGTGTTTTTTTTTAAATAGGATGTACTTGGAATGGACAGGATGTCAAACTGGTCATTCATTATGAAAGTGGTTTTGTGATGTCCTGCAACAACTCGGCTGTAGACTCATCCAGCCCTCTTTTCCAGTATCCATTTGAAAGATTGAAAATGTCGGCTGATGATGGGATCAGGATGCTTTATTTGGACTTTGGGGGGCCAGAAGGAGAACTGGTGAGTATGGGCTTGTAAAATCTGATGTTTTTGACTTTCATTCCTGCGTATGAGGAGACTGGAGACTCCATTTTTAATGCTTCCTGCATAATCTTTCCGAGTAATTTGAAATTTAAAATTTGAAATAAAGGTTGATCTTTTAAAGGCAGAGATAAAATAAGTTATTGTGGGAAACAAGAAAATTGCAGAGAAATTGAACAATTGTTTGTATATGCTCTACCAGTAAGACGCACATTTACACACAAGTTAATCTTGGGTCTTAAAAAAGACTCCGGAAAGTGCCAGGTAATGACAGTCTCATCAAGAGATTGTCACCTTCTCGCGTCAATGGCATTTCCATCATTGAATATGCCTATTAACATGCTTTGCCACTGACCAGAAACTGAACTGGACCAGCCCTGTAAATACTGTCACTAGAAGAGCAGGGCAGAAACTGGGAATTCTGTGGCGAGTAACTCATTTTGTGTGTCTCCAGTGCCTGTCATCCATTTATATAAGGCCCAAGGAGCTCAGTACCATCCAGGACAAAATAACCTGTTTGTTTGGCATCCCATTCCAACATCACCTACAGTCACTCTTTCTGGCACAGACACCTTAGTTGCAGCGGTATACGCCATCCACAAGATGCACTGCAGCAACCCATCAAGGCTGTTTGACAGTGCCATCCAAACACATGACCACTATCATCTGGAAGGACAAGGGCAGCAGACACATGAGGATACCACCACCTGCGAGTTCCCCTCCAGCCACTAACCATCCTGACTTGGAAATTTATTGCTGTTCCTTCACTGTCACTGGGTCACAATCTTGGCATTGTGGGTGTGCCTGCACCTCAAGCACAGTGGTTCAAGTCCTTTTCCTTTATTCATTCACTGAATGAGGGCGTCACTGGCTAGGCAGCATTTATTGCCCATCCCTAATTGCCCAGAGGGCGGTTACGAGTCAACTACATTGCAATGGGTCTGGAGTCACATGTAGGCCAGACCAGGTAAGGATGGCAGTTTCCTTCCCTAAAGGACATTAGTGAACCAGATGGGTTTTTCCAATAATCAATAATGGATTCATGGTCATCATTAGACTCTTAATTCCAGATATTTATTGAATTCAAATTCCACCATCTGCCATGGCGGCATTCGAACCCGGGTCCCCAGAACATTATCTGGTCTCTGTACTACCAGTCTAGTGATAATGCCACTAGGCCATCCCCTCCCCATAAGTAGGCAGCTCATCAGCATTTTCCTAACAGCATTCAAGGAAGAGCAGTAACTGTTGGCCTACCCAGCATGGGCCATATCCCATGGATGAGTTTTTTCCAAAAAAAAGTCATTTATGGCAAAACTTTGACTAAAATCCATCAAATTAGCAGGATCTGATGCCTATTGTGTGCAGATTCTTCGAGTAGCCACATGTAACCATGCAGCTTTGTGGCAATAATACAGCAGATTTGTGCTGCAAAATTTGAAATACTCAGCAAAGCCGATCCTGTACAGGTACAATCCTGGCATCTACCCGACAATGTGGAAAGTTGCCCAGGTATATCCTGTATGCCAAAGGCAGAGCAAATCCAAACCAAACAATTACTGCCCTATCAGCCTACTCTTGATAATCCAGTCAAGTATTGAAACAGGGTCAAACTATCAAGCCTGGAAGCGACTTAACTACTGAAACTCAGTTTGGTTTCTGCCAGGACCATTCAGCTCTTACAGCCTTGATTTGAATGTGGACAAAAGGAGGTCATAGATCATAGAATCAGTACAGTGTGGAAACAGGCCCTTTGACCCAACAAGTCCACACCGACTCTTGGAGCATTCCACCCAGACCCATCCCCCTGATCTACACATCCCTGAGCATAGGGGCAATTTGGCATGGCCAGTCCACTTAACCTGCATGTCTTTGGACTGTGATAGGGAACCCACGCAGACATGTTCAAACTCCACAGACGGTCACCCAAGGGTGGAATCAAACCCAGGTCCCTAGCGCTGTGAGGCAGCAGTGCTAACCACTGAGCCGCTGTGCCACCCTAAACTATTCATCTTAAATCCAAACATCTCTGCGGGAGTTCCTCAGGGTAGTGTCCTAGGCCCAACCATCTTCAGCTGCTTCATCAATGATTTTCCCTCTATCATAAAGTCAGAAGTGGAGATGTTGACTGATGATTGCACAATGTTCACCATTTGTGATTCCTCATACTAAGCAGTTCATGTCCAAATGCAGTAAGAACTGGACAATATCCAGGTTTGGGCTTACAAGTGGCAAGTAACATTTCATGCCACAGCTGCAAGGCAATGACCATCTTCAATAAGAGACCAGGGCTTTCCCAACACTGAATCCCTTAGAATTACTATGAGTTACCATTGACCAGAAACAGGACTGGCTGTATATATGCAATGGATACAAGAGCAGGTCAGAGGCCTGGAATCTGGCAGTGAGGAACTCCCCTCCAGGCTCCCAAATCTTTCCATTGACCATGAGACACCAGTCAGGAGGCTGATGGAATATTTCCCACTTTCCTGAATGAATGCTGCTCCAACAGCATTCTCAAGCTTGACACCATCCAGGACAAAGCAACCTACCTGATTGGTATCGCATCCACAAACATTTGCTCCCTCCACCAATGACAGGCAGTGGCAGTAGTGTCCCATCTAAAGCATAGAAACTAGGAGCAGCTGTTGGCTATTCAATATGATCATAGCTGATCCTTTCTGTCAATGCTATATCCTTGCATTCATCTGCACCCCTTGTCATCTTTAAAATC
Source organism: Ginglymostoma cirratum (assembly GCA_024137785.1). Lineage (NCBI taxonomy): Eukaryota > Metazoa > Chordata > Chondrichthyes > Orectolobiformes > Ginglymostomatidae > Ginglymostoma > Ginglymostoma cirratum. The sequence continues at coordinate 322,215 of JAHRHZ010000223.1, read as the reverse complement.
TAAAAGTGTATCAATCTCTTTTTGAATATACTCAGTAACCTGGCCTCCACAGCCTTCCATGGTAGAGAATTCCACACATTGACCATCCTTTTGAGTGATGAAACTTTTCGTTTTCTCAGTCCTAAATGCTCTGTGTGTCCTGAGACTCTGATCCCTGGTTATGGACTCCCCAGCCAGAGAAAACTTCCTCCTTGCATCTAGTCTGTCCAGCCCTGTTAGAATTTTGTTTCAATTAGATCCCCTCTCATCTTTCTAAACTCTAATACAGGCCCTGTTTTTCTTTGTGGGACAGTCTGACATCCACAGTGTCAGCCTCAGCTGCATTCTCTCCACGGCAAGTATATCCTTTCTGAGGTAGAGACTCCAAAACTACACATACTGCTCTAGATATGATCGTGCGAAGGTGCTGTATAATTGCAGGAAGACATCCCTACTTCTGAGCTCTCGTCCTCTGCAATGAAGATCAGTGTACCGTTTCCCATCCTAATTACTTGCTGCACCTGACTGCTTTCATTGACTGGTCTCCAAGGGCATCCGGATCCATTGATACATTTACACTTCCCGGTACATCACCAATTAAATAATCTGCTTTTCTGTTATTCCCGTCAGAGTGTATACATTTAATCACGTTGTGCTACATCTGCCATGTGTTTGCCCACACACTACAAGGTGTACTGCAGAAATTCACCAAGGCTTCTCAACACCACTCAAACCCGCAATCATGACCATCTTGAAGGACAAGGAAAGCAGGCAGATAGGAATACCCTGTCTACAAGGTTCTCTCCATGTTGCACACCATCCTGATTTGGAAATATATTGCTGTTCCTTCAGGATCAAGAGCTGGAAATTTTTCCTAACAGCATTGTGGGTATCCCTATACAAATAGACTGCAACAGTTCAAAAAGGTAGCTCACCACTACGTTCTCAAGATTAACTAGGGATGGGCAAGTAATGCTGGCCAAGCCAGTGACACCCATGTACTAAAGATGGAAACTTTAGTGAAAAGTCAGTGAAGGCATGATGTGGCTTACCAGGCTTGGAGGAGCAATTGCCTCCACAAACCTGCAGTGAAATTTGCCAAGTTGTGTGCCGTTCTGGGCAGTTTCTGAAAATGTGTGGTGTTCACTGAGGGTCAATATTATCTTGAATACAGTGATGAATTGTTATAACCAATAATTGCTCACGGGGCCCAACCAAATAGGCCATTGTTGAACCATTATCATTGGAATAGATAAATGGTGCAATCTTTTTGAGACTAAATGCAAATTGACATAGAGAACATAAGGTGGAATAAAAGGCTTGGCTTATCATGGAAAGAAAGATTGACCCCATTCGTCCCTCAGGTGAATGTAAAGGATTCAACTTCCCATTAAGTGTATCTGTGCTACGACATCAGCAATCCCTGCAATAATGATCGTCATACTCTGGGTAAAAACGTTTCTGTGAATTCCTGAATAAATTGATTTGTTTGATTCATGTTGATAGGTGGCACTGTGGTCAGCACTGCTGCCCAATAACAGCAGGGAACCCAGGTTCGATTCCACGCTTGGGTTATTATCTGTGTGGAATGTGCATGTTTTTCCTGTGTCAGTTTGGGTTTCCTCCCACAGTCCAAAGAAAATGTGCAGGTTAGGTGGATTAGCCATGGGAAATGTGGGATTATGGAAATAAGGTGAGGGGGATGGTCTGGGTTGGTGCTCTTCGAGGATCGGTGCAGTCTCATGGACTAAATGGCCTCTTTCTGCACTGAGGGGATTCTGTGATTTGCTGGTTTTGGTCTGCTTCACAAATGGAAGTATGTTATCAACTTTGAATTTATCAAACTCTCTCATGGTTATAAAGACGTGTTTAAGACATGTTTAAAGAACAATAAAATCTAGCCTGTTCGATCTTGTTGGATAAGACCCCTCAGTTGTGTTTCATCAGCACTTTCTTTCTACTAATGGGGGCTTTTGCAATTAAAAATTATCTGATTAATACCAATTTGTTGGAAATTTTCACATACTCTTGAAGGAGGGGCTGGCTCACAGTGTGAAGTGGGATCATACACTGATAGATTATCTGTTTTTACACAAAGTGGGAGAAGTGGAAGGAGGCTCAGATGGAGCATAAATGCCAGTGTGGAGTGATTGGGCTGAAATGGCTTGTTCATGTTACATGCTTTTGTAATTGTGTTGATCACTCCCCACTTATCTTTTCTTATTCTCTTGTAGATTTTGGTCTTTGCTGCTTTCTGTATGTATCCCACAATTTTCTTTCTTTTCCAGCATCTGGATTTGCATTCATGTCCAAAGCCTGCTGTCTTCGTTATACATTCATTTCTCTCAGCCAAAGTGACCCGGATGGGACTTCTAGTGTGAAGAAGGAAGTGCCAGAAGAAATCTTTGGATTCGTGCATTCATCAAAACCAAAGACCATTGCAGCATCTTGGAAAATGTAACCTGCAAGAGTGCAAAGATCAGGACTGGTGGGAGGCCACAGCTCTTGTAAGAATGGGAGGATTCTCACATATGTCTCATTGTGGAACAGAGATCTCCCAATATTGCTGTTTGTTGCCATAAGTGCCTTTTTGTTATTAACTGAACTTCACAAATTTTTATGGTTGTTTTTACTGTGAAGATAGCACAATTTTAACTTTGGAGCATATAGTTTTGTAATTTGATTTAAAAGATCTTGGTATCATGATGCTAGCTGGTTCTGGTATTATTCCTGCTATTGGTGTAATATCTTGGAATCATGGGGCAGCGCTCCCACTTTTGTGGTTGGAACAGGAAGATTGAAATGAGCACAGTATTGTCACTTAAACCAGCAAAACAGGTAGGTGACCTGAAATTCTTCCTATTATTATGTTAGCCAAAAACGTTATGTTTAAAGTATTCTATGTACCTGTGCTTGTAGCAGGCCAGTGTCACTGCAAAAATATTTCTGATAATGCTGAAATTTTGATTCTGTAGCTGAGTTTCAACACATTGCAAATGTTATTCAGCAGCCTCATGGCCCAGCTGTTGTTACATCTGGATGTAATGTGAACTGGTTGGCCTGTTGACTGAGAGGATATGAACATCCAATTGAACTTGTGTTTTTATTACACCATGAGTAAAACAGTGAAATTAGCAGCCTTGACCCTCCATGTGGTCCTCAACGTTTCCTTACATTTAGATATTTAGAATAATATCTGTCAAAATGTGTTTGGGCTCTCTGTACTGTCATAATCTAAGAGGCGTGGTCTCATAAGTTAGCCCACATTTTTGGCATTGATAATGAAATTGGAGTATCTGAACTGGGAAAGGAGATGAAATCAGTTGTGCAGGCTGCTCTGGCCCACTGGATGAGGAGGGAAAGCCTTTCACACTTTAAAAAAAAAAAAAAAAGTACACCTATCTGGAACAACTATGAATATATTCCACAAACTTGCCCTCCTTTTCCCACCACAGTCTCTGCCTCTGACTAGCTCTTTGCCATGGTGTGGATGAGGAGGAGCACTTATCCCTTTGCACTGGTCTCTGCTGCACTGCTGCCTCACAGCGCCAGGGACCCGGGTTCAGTTCCACCTCAGGCAATTGTCTATGTGGAGTTTGCACATTTTCCCTATGAGCTTCCTCCGGATGCTCCAGTTTCCTCCCACAGTTCAAAGATGTGCATGTTAGGTGGATTGGCCATGCTAAATTGGCCACAGTGTCCAGTAATGTGTAGGCTAGGTGGGTTAGCCATAGGAAATGTAGAATTACAGGGAAAGGGTGGTGGGATGCTCTTCAGAGGGTTGTTGTGGATTCAATAGGCTTAATGGCCTATTTCCACACTATTGGTATTCTATTTATAAACAGAGGGCTGTTTATAATTGTACACAGATTCACTGCCCCTCAATGTGTTGGCCCAGTGGGAAAACGGCCTGGTGCTGTTACTGGGTGTAATGGATGAAGGTCTTGAATCCTGCTGTGTGATTTTAAATACATTTGTGCTTTTTATAAATAGCACTGCACAATCAAAATTAGATGGCACAGACAGGATGAACTGCATGGTTGCCCTCTAACCTAGAGGTTCCCTTCCTAAAGAGAGAATTTGGAGTCCAATCTTGAGCTCACATTACTGAGTTGTTTGCTGAATCTATATTGTAAGGTACGCTGACTGTTGGAGGCTTAAAGGTTGCACATTCTGTATATAATGCTGGGTCGTGGGCAAATGCACCACACCTGGCTTTCTGACTGTTTTTAAGCCTTATTGTAGAATATGCAAATCAGGTGCAAATTTGCAGGTTGAGCAATTCAATTACAGTTTGAGGTCTTAAATCCTGATTGTACTCTATTACCGTTTGGTATTACAGTAGAGGTTGTGGGAACCTGAGGCCAGGGTGGGTGTTCTGTCTGGACAATGGGATAGAACCCAGGGATGGGTAGAGTTGAGGGGGTAGGGAGACGGTGCGAGAGCAGGGATCTATGTGATTGCTTGAGAATCGTTTAACATTACCACCAGGTCATTTGATTCTGCAAGAAAGACCGGTTTTGCTGGTTTATTTGCGACTTTGAGCTTTTAAAAAGAGTATTTACCTTGACTCTGATCTACTCCATATTTTTGGATTCAATGGACTAAGAGTATGAATGAGTCACATTAAAAGTTGCGATGCTTCCCTTGCATGTTATACTTTGCCCAATGTACATGAGCAATTTACACAGTCTGGTTTGCGTACTTAATGGGGGAGGGGGAAGCTATTTTAGATTTGCTGCTTGCCTTAATGGTTTATCCTGATTTTTGTTCACTTTAAATTTGAAGCATTTGTAGTACAATTGGAAGAAAACTTGGGTCTGATCTTTTTATTTAAAAAAAGCCTCATATTGAATGTAAGTTCCAACTTGTGCTCAGATAGAAGTGTCCGGATCCCAGTCTCATTCTGGCACCTTCCAGTAGAACAAGCTGGTTTGTATCATGGTTAACACTACAACAACTCTGCACTTTACATATCTCCCGATGTGCCCCTCATGCTTGAAATGTTCATTGCTGTCATTGAGCAATTTGATTTCTTATTGTCCAAATCACCACCTGCTCAGGTAACTAAACTTAAAAACAAAACAGCAGAGAAACTAAGTATGTCTGGCAGTTTCTATGGAGAGAGACACGGAGTTAATGAAAATTCTGAAGAGTCATTTTGGACTCAACATTAACTCTGCCCACAGAAGCTGCGAGAGTGTTTTTTTTAATCTCCCCCTAGCATTTTCTCTTTCTCATCAATATTTCCAACATTTGCAATATTTTGCTTTCATTACTCAGGTAACTAACAAAGCCTTGCTTTTAATGTTTGCTGTAGAGATGGAGCTCAAACCCACAGATTTGCAAAATAGTCATTTTCAGTTGGGAGAGTAACCTATACTTTGAAATGTGTGCATTGTAAATCAATATTTCAGCAAGTGTGCACTGCCGAATGGATAAGGACAACCTGCTACCTGTGTGCTAACAAAGTAATAACAATGGCACATGATAACTGAGGACAACTTGCAGCTAAATAGCACCTGTACAGGAGCCCAAAGTCCCACAGCTTTTCAAAAACATGTCCAGTCAGAGGGCTGGAAATTGACCTGTGGTCCAGGGAAGAGGTTGCTTTGTCCTAACACTGTGTTTAGTCAGGTCTGACTGGTTAAAAACCTTCATATTCAATAGAGGCGTAATCTGCTCCTGAATTTCAAGGTGCATTCTCTTGCCAATTAAGTTCTGTTTTTGTAATTGACAGCTGGTGATTCCCTTTAATCATTGACTGACGTACCAAAGTGAATGCTCCACCGGGGCAAGCTATCCTTGGGCATTCCCCAACTTGTATTATAGACAAAGTATTGTATCTATACTGGATCTGCAGTGGCAATTCTGTGTACATGTGTATGAATAAAATTATCCATTTTACTCTTTTGTGCTGTATTCGTGTATTTTAAATTTTATTGCTGTATTTTAAAACAGTCTTTTTGGGTATGATGACAAGGTCCCAGTCGATGGGGAAAGAAGCATGATGGGGACTTTGTCCATTACTTTTCATGGGAAGTAGGTGTCACCGGCAGGACCAGCATTGTCGCTCCATAATTAGCCTTAAGGTAGCGGTGTGATACTGCCTTGAACCACTTATTGGCACGGTGTAATTGAACCCCAAAATGCTGTTGAGAGTTCCATGATTTTTAACTCATGGAAAGATGATGAATTACATTACAATTCCATGTTAGGATGGTCTGTGCCATGGGGGAGCACCTGCAATTGATGGTGTTCCCATGCATCAGTTTTTTTGTCCTTCTAGATGCTAGGGGTTGTGGTTTAGAAGGTGTTATTGAAGAAGCCTTGCTGAGTTGCTGCAGTTCCTCTTCTGTGATACACGAGCAAACACTGTGCACCAGCAGGGGTGAATATTGAATGTACTGGATATATTGCCAATCAAACAGGCTGTTTTGGTCCAGAGGACATGGAGCCTCTTGAGTGTTGTTTAATCTGGAGCTACACTCATCCAGGTAAGTGGAAAATATTCCCTCAGATCTTATAACTTGTAGATAATGGATCAGCTTTGGAGAGTCAGAAGGTGAGTTATTTGCCACAAAATTGACTGTCTCTGACCTGCAGTTGCAGCTGCTGTGTGTTGTGGCTGAATGAATTAAGTTTCTGGTTAATGATAGCCCTAAGGATGTGGATTGGTGGGACATGCAGTGATTGAGAGGCCATGAAAAAAAAACTTGGATGAGCACTTGAAATGTGACAATATTCATGGCAATGGACCAAGTACTAGAAAGGGAGATTAGTGAAGATAGTTTAGCACAGAACAGTCGCTCAGGATGAATGGCTTCTTCTATGTTATATTTCTCTCTTAAATGTCAAAATGAATTGATCAGTTCGAGATGATTAATCCACAGTGAAAAGGTAATGAAGGTTCTGTGTCAGAGGGGATGAGTAAAAAGGAATATAACTATATAACAGTGTCCCCAGTTGAGCCAAAGTGAGGGGCATCTGTTCAGTTTGAGAGGGCACGGCACCTATTCCTGCCTTATCTAGCAGATAAGAGTAGGCCATTCGGTTCATTGAGCCATTTGTTATTCTACATCATAATCTCAGTACCATAATCCTCTCCCTTTTTTCTCTGATAGCTACCTTGCTGTGGTGGAGAAACTTGCGTATTCTGTTTATCCCAAAAGTTACGTCATTATAAATCTCCTGGTAGCCCCACACATGATGGTAAGGTTGGAGGGGAGGTACCAGCCAGCTGCACTGGTGGATGGAGGCTGCAGCAGTTGGGAGATCCCCAGCCATCAAGGTTTCCTTGCCACTGGAACTGGATCCACCTTCTACCAAGCACAGTGCAACAACATTCCCACATTTAAAAGATGTCCCACACAAGGTGTCTACCTATAGAAAAGTAGAGCCCATGACCAGTGACATGGAATTTTTTTTACTTGGACAGTTGTTATCAAGCGATTACCACTGACCCGCTCTGTCCCTATTCCTCTGCCTTTGCCTCAAGAAGTCTATTCCTTTTTAAAACTTATTTAGTGACTTACTCTGTATAGCAAGTGGTAGAGAATATCATAGGCTCACCATTCTAGGTGAAGAAATTTCTCCTCAACTCCATCCCAAGTTCCTTACCCTAAAGCTAAACCCTTGTTATTGACCCACCCCTGGCCAGGGAAACACCATTGCTGCATCCATTTAGTACAACCAGTAGGACAGGACATTTCCAGGGATGGTGATCAAAGTGTCTAGGGCATTACTAATAAGATGTGATTCTGTGAGAATGACTATGTTGAGGTGACACTTGAAGTGCCATAATATTTAAGACTGTGTACCTAGTGTGGGAAAGTGGGACTTGTGTAAGTAGTAGTGTATTTTTGGTACAGACTTGATGGGCTGAAGGGCCTGTTCTATATTGTATGATTCTGTAATGTTGCTCGACTAGTCTGAGAGACAGCTCTCCCAATTTTGGCTGTAGCTCTCAGATGTTAGGAAGATTTTACATGATTGGTAAACTCAAACCTGTCAGTGTTTTCAGTGTCTAGGTCCATGCAGGTGGTCTGTTCGGTTTCACTCCTTAGATATCGTAGCAATTTGTGGACATTTTTATGGACTTCAGTAAGGCGTTCAACAAGGTTCCTCATTGTGGACTGGTTAGCAAGGTTAGATCACATGGAATACAAGGAGAATTAGCTATTTGAATACAGAACTGGCTCGAAGGAAGAAGACAGAGAGGGTGATGGTTGAGGGTTGCCTTTCAGACTGAAGGCCTCAGGTCAGCGGTGTATCACAAGGATCGGTTCTGGGTCCACTGCTTTTTGTCATTTTATGTAAATGATTTTGACATGAACATAGGAGGTATGGTTAGTAAATCTGCAGATGATACCTGTAAGAGCTGCCCATATTTGAGACACAAAATAGCAGACAAACTGACTAGAACAGAATTAAAAACCTGCTTCAGCATTTAAGTGAAACAGTGGTACACCTTTGAGAAGGGGTTACTCCAAGGCAAAAGGGAGGATTGTAAGAACAGCAGCTGCGAGGACTTTGTGATAAAGACAGTCTGAAGATTTGTCACTCATAAGGCAGTGACTTATAAAAATCTAAAGGATTAAACTAATTCATTAAACTGCAACAAGTGATTGATTCCATCCTCATTAATGAAAGGATGTAGTTCCATTAGGTGAAAAGAGTCAGTCAGAATAAGGACAATAAAGCTGTCAGCCTAACTCATTGTGCAGCTGTAAAAACAACAGCTAAGTTATTTTGTAATCTGTTTTTAAAAATTTATTCACAATATTAAGAAATGGGTTCTGATTAAAGATTCTTCAGAGAATCACAGATATAGATCCCAACGTAATTATAGATACAAGTATACAACAAGATACATTGATATCTCATTAGAATGCAAAGGTAGACATAGCTCTAATACTTTACATATTTCTAACTTTATAATAGAAATTAGTATTTTGAATCTTATAGCAGTTGGTCAGAATCAACTATCTTTTGCACTTTTTATATATATATATATAATTACCACAGTGGGAAAATGTAACAGGAGTTACAGAATTTGATAGAGATAGCAAGGAATACAATGGGCAACAGAATTCAAGCAGTCCTTCGAGTTAAGCAAATCTGGGACGTGTTTGAAGAAGTACAGCTAGGAACTTTGGAATGTGAATTAATAGAATGAATATAAAGATCTCAATGCCTGGAGATTACAATATCTGTTAAACATCATGAGACCATGGGAACCTAAGGCTGTCCACAGGAGTGTCCATCATTGATTAGGTGTTTCATAGGATTGGATAAGGGGGAGGGCACAGTGACCATGTTGTATGTGATTATTGTAAAACAAAATGTATAAAAATATTGTATTTCACTGTTAAAAACTAGTGTGTCATTGATCTCTCTTCCAATTTGAGCCAAAGTTTAAGAGAACGACTGGATTCTCATGTAGAGGCCAGATTTGGAGAAGTCTTTGGCCCTCTCCCTGCATTAGACAGTTGTTGTTTGAATAAGAATAAAGACTGCCACATGCCTGAATCCTTCCTGCCTGCCTCCTGAGTCTTTGTGAGATAACAAGCATGGGGCTGGATGAGCACAGCAGGTCAAGCAGCAT